>JAAAKL020013401.1:0-12486 GCA_010016065.2 Carybdea cf. marsupialis auct. non (Linnaeus, 1758)
ATGTGTGCACATGGTGAAAATTAAATATGCGATTTTCGGTTACTTGGTAACTAGTAACCAATGGCGCAGGTGATTTCTGATGTAGCCTCAGTATCAAAGTAATTAATGCAAAAAAAATGAAATAATTATCATAAACTGTAAGCAAGCACCAAACCAAAGCGGCAGGTCGAGTTTGGCTAAATTTTGCCTTCACATCGAGACATCACAAAAGTTGCATCTCTTTGGATTTTTTTTCTGAAGAGTTGAATAATGTAATTTCAACAAGTCAAAAGTAAGTGTGTAGAACATAGATTTACTCTTCTCTGTGAATTTTTTGGTTATGATATACATAAGCTAGGTAGGAGAAAATCGACTTCTTAATCGACTATAATTCACGATTTGTGATCGAATTTTTCTCTGGGGGTGTGGTTTGGCAGTTCATACTTCCTGGAAAACAATAGAGCGTAACAGCTGTGTGTGAGATAATCTCTTCAAAAGATGTCATGACATCATATTCTGTATCAACTTATCATATCCTAAACAAATTTCAAAGTCAACAACTATTTCCCCTGTTTTGTACGGAATCCCCAACCAGCTATTTTTTTGGTTCCCTAATTAACAATTATTTTGGTTAGATGGAAACCATTCCTAGTTCTACTACTGTAGCCTTCTTTCAGTTAATGTTAAGAGTAATAATTTTGGCTGTAATCACTCTATTTTGAGGGGTACTGGTTGAGTGGCTATGTGTTATGCCTGATACAGGCATTGACATTCAATCTTTCCAATCAATTCTGTCTTGAGATATCCGAACGAACTTGACATTACTCATTCTGCAACCAGTGACCCAGCTGTTCAGGCTTTCAAGGTATGTCAACATTTGCTGACCAAGCCATCTTTTGCCATCAATTTTCCTAAGTAAAGCTAGAGACTCAAGCCCAGGGTGCCTGTATATGTGGCTAACAAATGACATCTGCCTTTTTCTTATTCTCAACACCATCAAATGTTTTACAGTTGTCATCCTTAGTACTTCCTTGTTGCTTTTTCGATCTACCATCAACACTGGAAGCATTTTTCTCAGGAGACAGGCCTCTGTCACTTCTAACCTTTAATTCATCACATTGCTGATGGTCCAACACTCATACCCGTAAATCAGTACAGATACCACGTACAAGTCTGACACTTTTAATTTTGTTTGCATTGTGATGTTCCTGTTTTTCAGAGCATTTTGCAGCTGGTTGAAGGTAGTTTTGGCCATGCTGATTTTCTTCTTGTTCTCTCCATTACATCTTCCATCAGGGGTACTACAAAATCTGAATTTTTGCATGAAAAGTGTGGTTCTTCAGTATAGTTTGCATTCTGGTTACCAGGAGCTTAAATGGTTGAAGTTATTTTAACAACTAAACAATGTGGATTCCCCAAAACAATCACAGTTACTGATAGAATGAGTTGAAATTTGGAAACATGCCAGGATTTGAGTGGTAAAATTGAGAGTAGTTGTTTTAATTGCTGCTAATGAAAGTTGTCTTAAACATAATAGATTTTGAGATACCACATGGTCATGCACACTAATATGAAAATGCTAGAAAATCATATCATATAGACTACAATGAACGTATTTGTACTTTTATGATTTTGGCATAAAAATCAGGCTGTGGCCACTTCAAGAGTATGATTATCGAACAGTCGTAGTTTAATAAATAATAGTTTTCTTGATCTAATCTTCTCTGGATAGTAAGGGTCTAAATGTATAGAGGGGCTAAAGGCAGACAATCTAGAAAGTGATTTGTATGTAATCAAATCTGATGGAGATTCTAGCCCATCACTCTCACTCTACTTTGCTTTTCTTTTAACATGTGTGTATATATTTGATGTAAATATATAATTTTCAACTCCATCTTTCAATAGCCAAATGCATTTGATGAAGATGATGGCACAGATGGTGCTGCTACTGCCCTTGATTTCTTTGGTACATCTTTTACCAAACAAAAGACAACTGGTACTCTATTAAAGAATGACAAAGAATGTGGCTCAGAGGATAAAGTAGGGCATAGTCCAGACAAAGAGACAAAACAGAAGTCACAGAAAAAGAAGAAAAGGAAAAAGAAAGGTTTGTAATACTGTATTATGTTGTACTATTAACCTGTTACATTAACATTCATTAATATGTACCAGTAGATTAGGCCAGAACCAAGGTGTACATTTTGAAGAGGATTCCCTTAGTGTTAAAAATGTTTGGACTTGCCTCAATGACATTTACAACTGTGAAATAATGAGGAATGGCTGGCATTGGGAAAGACATATGTGGAAGGCATCATTTCAGTGTAAATTTACAGTGGTGTATCTTTAAGTTTGCATAAAGGATAGTGCTGGAGGGTCAGATTTATTTGAGAATTTAGGAAGTATAAGTGTGATATTATTTTATCCAGAGTGTAGATACAGCATTAAGAAATTGCATGTAAATTTAGACTCTACAACTTAAGTCATGAAATATATTTGATACAATTAATACTTCAACTGGTGTAACATCCATTTATTTATAGTATGTAAACCTCAGACATTTCAAGCCTGTTTCATTGTACTATACACTTATTTTTATTGCAAAAATTGAAGTGTCTGATTCTCTTTGGGTCTAGTTGCACAAACCATTTTGAAATATGTCTTTTGGGTAGTTGTGATGTAAAGGGAAGGAGTTGTAATGCCAACAACATGTTTGGAGATAGACCTTATCTGGTTGCACAGTTAGGTGAATTGCATTACTGGAAAGATACATCCAAGTAGATTGCAGTCAAAAAATGTAGGGAAATATTGTTTTTGGTATGTAGTGATGATTTTCAATGTCAAGCAATTTATTGTCAATACTGGTTATGTGCTAAAGTTGCTTGATTAATGCTTTTGGTTCCCTGTAACTAAATGGTGTCCATAGCAATTTTTTGAGCTATGCAGAAGTATAAATAATCAAGCAGTTACTTTTCACAACTTTCTGAGTATTCTTTTAGTCTATGGATAATTTTTGACTGTTCTTTGCCTCCCTAACCCATATAACCTCTTGTTTTTGTATGTTAATTAATAGGACTATCAGTGGTCTATATCTTTGTAGTGGGAATATGTCATCACTAAGTGGTCACTTCAAAATTTGATAGATGTATTTTGTAGCAAGAGGATATATCTCTTTTGTTGTCACACCCACATGAGAAAAATGTAAAAAGTTTTTGCTGGCTTGGGGATGTTTTGGACTATGATGGATGTAGTGACATATCTTTAACGCTAGAATAGCAGCAGCATGGAGGAAATGGAGAGAGTTTTTAAGTCTTATGCATAATAAACACCTTGCGTGTCGTAGCAAAGACTTAGTGTTTTGCCTATATCAGGTCGGGCCTCCTATCTGAAATGGATGCCTCAAGTGTTACGTGGAGGCAAGAATAGTCATTTGTCAGCTGTTTCCTTAGGATTTTGAGATATATGGCTGATGTACAGTGGTCTGGTAGAGTGAGTGGCGGATGATATATTGGAGATGGTAGTCCCTGGTATAAGACTGAGAGGGAAAGCAAAGAAACACTGGTTGGGATAATGTGAGAGCATGCAATTGATGGAGAAAAATAAAGAGCAATCAAGTGTAAGCCCTGCAAAAAGGGAAAAGAAAATAATGCAAAGGAAAAAATAAAGTATTTATCTATGTAGTAAAGCCATTTAATTGTTGAAAGAAAAGTTTTGCAAAATTTCTGTGCCAATTTACCTGTTTATCTCCTGCCCTATGCCCTTTTTTGTTACACTTGATGTCAATCCCAGCATAATGGCATTTATATCATCCAGTACATCAGAATGAATAACTGGAATGTACCGGTCAACACATAAGCATAAATATAAATAAAAGAAGCAGGCTCACCAAATACTTGTTGTAATGTAGATAAGATGAAACCAAGATGAAGGATATATAGTTAAGCCATGATGGTCTTGATCAGTATAAATCACTTTACAGTTAACTCAGAATAACAACTGTTCTCTACCTGAGTATAACAAAATCTAGATGTAATCTGTAATAATAATCTTCTTCTGACTTCCCACTTATTATATTTTGCTTCATTTTATGCCATATGTTCTCTCATAACTGACCTTTAGCCTCTTTTCCTGTATAACTTTGTACCAGGCTTCTGTCTTCTCTCTAATTCTTCCCTTGAATTAGAACACAGAGCAATATCATGTGTAAACATCATACTCCACAGTGGAGTTTCCTTTACTTCTTTGTTAAGATCCATATTAATTAGATATGGATTGAGTGACAATGATATGAATTGACTAAAACAACTGTCACTGTAGAATTTTCAGTATCAATCACATTGCTTTAGACAAGTATCTTTACATTGTTGAGCATATCCTGGACCAGATGCACATATTTCAGCACCACACCTCTTGATGCCCAATCATATGCTTTCTTGAGGTCTTTAAACACTAGATGTGGTCCCTTATGCATTTCATGGTACTTCTCCATCATCATTCACAACACAGAAACAGCATTAGTGGTGCTCCAGCTGAGCATGAAGCTAAACTGTGCCTTGCCTTTGGTTGTTTCTTCTCGCATTAACGTGTCCTTCTCCCAGATTTCCATGATATGTGACACCAGTTTGATGCCAGTGTAGCTCCTGTTGTCCTGTATCTTTTCTTCGTGTATATTGGCATTATAACACAGTCCTCCCACTCTTCAACCCATTGTCTTGTATTGCTAATATCTTCTTCATTAGCTCAGTTAGTTTATCTATTTATTCCTCATCTATACTCTTCTATGGCTTTACCAGTATCTCTACTAAACCAGTGACCCAAGCATTCTTAATGTTTTGTACAGCTTCCTTAACATCCTGTCTTGACACTTCTCTTCTCACTTCTTTGTTCTGCATTCTCTCCCCTGTTACTGCTCTGAGGTTCTCTTCATTTGGCAAGGTTTCAAAGTATGTTTTTCCAGATTTTGCCCAACTATTTTAAGAATTCCCCTTGTTCTTCATCTGCTTCATATGGGTGAAATCCGTACTTGCCTTGTCTCTCCTCATGACCAACTTAAAAAGTTTCTTTTTGCCTGTTTTGGTGTGTCCACATTTTCATACAGTTCATTCTAACCTCAGTCCTTCACCACTGCCACTCTCTCATTGCCTCTTTCTTGGCCTCCTGATACCTCTCTTTATCTCCTTGATTCCAAAATGTATCCCATTCTTCCTTGAGAATCTCCTTTCTTTTCATGCAATCCTGCAACTCTTCTTAAATCTCTGATTCTCCTGATCACTTTACTATTCTCCATTCACTACACTTACACTCCCTGGGTTTCAACCCACTGTTCCAAGACCTTGTCTTTGAAGTGCCTTTTGGCTTCTGGTTCCTTCAACATCCACCATGTTTTCCCCTTCATTCTCCCCTCTTTTCCCTTCTCCATATACCCCTCATTTTCCAAGAACCAGGGAATGTTGTGCTTCTACTTCCTCCTGTTTTATTCAACTATATTTTGCCAGGACAGAAAGTGCCTCTTTTTCCAAATCATTTCTGGATTTACCCTTTTCTTGCTCTCCACAACCCCCATGGGGAGCATACATACTGGTAATATTCAGGTTGGCATTGCCACTGCTTAGTTTGACCTTCATCTCTCTGTCACTCCTTCTGGTCACTGGCTTTATAGTCACTCTGATGTTCTTTGAAAGCACTATTTACATCATTCCTGTTACTTAAACAATTGATCATCTTGTTTCCACCTTCCAGTTTCCTCAACTGTCTTCCTTTACATGTTGTCTCCTCTAAGCATAGTATATCCACTTTCCTCCTTTCCACCAGTTCAGTAATTAATCTCTCTGCCTTCCCTGTAAGGGGTCTATTTTCTATTACAATATGATGTAAATATGGCTAATAAGCTATTGTTTTTTATCCAATGTTGTCCTCTTCCCTTTCTTTGCAGAGACAGATGAAGAGGAAGGGCACATAAAACTATTGCAAAACCAAATAATTTATGCAGACACAGATAAAAATGACAGAAAGAGAAACAAAGGTCAACTAGCTAAGCAACATATTGAGAAGGTATTGATTCTGTTTATGAAATTAAGCAAATATGATGCAGTCCCTTCTTGAACCAATTAAAAGTTTATGCTTCATTATAAAATGTTTCTTTTGGTCTACAAAAAATTGTTTTATATGGGTTATTTATTTTTATATGATACCCATTCTTTTGTGACTTGATTCATGTTGATTTATTGAAAGTCTTTCCTAAATCCTTGTTTGTAAGATATTTAAGAACTATTCTGATATCATCATGACCATGTGGTAGCTGAAGCTTTTATAAACCTTATCTGTTTAGTTGGGATAAAAAACCTTTATTTTGTGTTTCCTGTATATAATTGTACATGTGTACCGTACATGGAGATGTATTCAACCTCACAACAGCAGGGGTGCTTTGTTTTGTTGATCTGTTGACTCTGAGTAGTTAGATTAATGTTCCATGCTTTATTTTAACAGATGAAAATATTGCGTGGTGAACACAGTATTCATGTAAATGGAAGTGATATACCAGATCCCATAGAGCAGTTTGAGGATTTGCAAAAGCGGTAATCTTTAACATATTGTTTTTAGTAAAGTTTATGAGAACATTGAAATTTATCAAGGTACTTAAAATGAATTACTTCAATATTGTAATAGTTAATTTCAGATTATTCATAGGTATTACAGGCTGCAATTCATGATTTATGATTTTCTCTGGTAATATATCATCACATATGTGATTGATATCAGTTTACTTCCTGAACAAGGTTCTCCAAATCCCATATTATGTTACAAAAGTTGCAGAAAGGGCACATTTCTCTCTGTTATTAAGACCAGGGAAGACATCCCCCCTACCCCTCTGGCTATGCATCATCTTCAGCCACTCATGGAATAATGTGTATGCATGGGTAATGAGTGATATGGTACATGTATCAAGTCATATGTATCAAGTAACATGATACAAGTATTATTTAGCAAACTTTCACCTTTGTTTTTATTGTTCTTTACTCTAAATATAGTTTCAATATTTCAGAGAAGATTGTAGGTGGAATTATGGAAGCTGGCTATGTTAACCCAACACCTGTTCAGATGCAAGCAATTCCAGTAATGCTTGAGGTCAGTTTTATTTTAATTTGTTCTGGTTGCTGCAATTGTATGACTTTGATAAAGGGGTATCCATATATTGCTAGTCTGATATAGGTATTAAGTGAGTTTCAGTGTTTTGGTATGTATAATAGAATGAAGATGTTATTGGAAGGTCTTAAACACAGTATTGGAGTTTTTGTAACATTGGTAAGACATAAGACTGTTGTCCACAATCTACATTTCATTTTTTCAACAGACTGGCAAGTGGCTAGGATGTGACCTTTCTTTGTGAAGTTCTGTGATCTTCATATCTTCATTACACATATTATGGGTGCCATGTTTAAGGTTCCAAGAGTGCAGTGTTTTTAGAGCACTCTTGATTACTTCTTTACAGAATTACAGAACACATCTTGCAAGCTACATGTAAATTATAGATTCTTAATAAAGTTCTTAAAACTTGTTACTTTTTGTCAGAGTACTCAAAATATATCTATATTCTTTTGTTTCCCATAATTTTTCATTTGTGGTTATTGTAATGAAGTTTGTATCACCTGCAGTATTACCCTGTATTTCATATTGGGTTTGCCATTCATAGTGGAATTCTGTGACATTCACTCTGTTTCTGCAATAATTGAGAGAATTTTAGATCTACTTGAATGAAGCAAATATCTGTAACATGATATCTAAATACACACCCTGCAGATTGCTGTGATCTACTTCTGTGAATGTTGCAGAGGTGACTAATTCTAACCAAAAAACCTACAGCTACAGAGTGTTTAGGTTTGCTGCACCTAGGTTATGTAATTTACTTCTAGCAACAGATCTGTCACGGCAAACACAAATCAACTTAAACAAGCACCTATTTCATCTACCATTTAATGAGGAATTTATGTAGACTTAACAGAATTTCTTTATATTGTTGGTAATGGATAACTATAATTTGCATGGATAGTATTCTTATAAAGCATGCATAGCCAATATATTAAGTGCTTAATATTAAAAAGATGTATTAAAATGAACCCAAATCAGCAAGCAACCATTTAAATGTAAGTGAACCTCTGTATTTTCATTTCTTAACTGAAAAAAGGAGAATAAAGAAACAGTTAAAACATTGGAAATAGCGTGCTGCTATTCTGTGCCCCTAGTGGAAACTTATACCCTGAAAGCCTCATATATTAAAAATTTTACAATAAATTAGAGTAGACTTTGTAAAGGAAGAGGTGTTTTTGAATTCAACTAACACAGAAATCATGCAGCAATTACAAGTTATGTTGTCCATATTTGATTTGAAAATATTAAGTCTGAAGAGAAGAGTGAAAATGTGGCGACTAGAGAAAAGTGAACTATGTTATCACTGGGTCCCGGGTTCGTATCCCTATGGTGACATTTTCATTTTTCTCTAGTATCTCTTCAAACATTTGATTTTGTGATCCAGTTCAGTTTTAACTGAGGTACATGGTATTTGTCCTATCTCTAGAATCGTGAAATCCTCTCTTGTGCTCCAACTGGTTCAGGCAAAACTTTGGCTTTTATATTACCAATTCTGCACTGCCTTCAGGTACCATTATTCATTTTTGGTTATTGTGTTACAATTTTACAGCAAGGATATGTTAGCTTGTTCAGTGTCTCTAATTTCTTTTACATGAATAAAGCTATTTTACTCCTATCGGCACAAAGGCCTGTCAGTTTGTTGTTTTCTCACTGACTTTACCTACTCTAATGTGTCCTAGTGTGGTTATGTAGGTTAATTTTTTGAAATTAAATGTAACTTGCAGGCAGTAACAGATGTCAGTGACATTTTATTTTCACATGCTCGATTTGTTTATATAAAGAATACTAAGAAAGATAAGATTTACTCACTCATTTCAATCACGTAACATAAATATCTGACTAGCACAATAGCAGTTTACAAAGAGCCACCGGAGTCACAGTTACTAGCTGTATTAAGTAACTATTTCACTTCATCTCTCTGTCAGTATCTCAGATTGATCATCGTATCTATTTTTGAGCATATGTTTACTTCACTAATCAATCTTCGTGATAACATTAGCTTCCATGTAGTTTTCCGTTCTCTTTGCATGTTCAAGAGCCAAAAGTAACCTGTAGTACTAGTCAGTTAAGGTTCTACGCTTAGATGGTAGCTTCATCAGAAGGTTTGTTGTTGTCATTTGATAATGCAAGATCGACATCAAACAGATCAAATGTGTTCGTCTCTTCAGACAAGATCATAATGCTGACTTGCTTTAACACTGCATATTCGGATGCAGACATTGTATAAAACATTATTAAAGAAGTATCGTCATAGAATACAGTAGATTTGCAAGACGTCTTGTAGACCTAGCACTCAAATCAATAGTTAAAGGTCACAAGCCACCCCTTAGACAATTTGAAAAATTTGCTTTCTACAGTATTTTTCCAACAAGACATTCCAGCTATTAGACTGCTGCATATTTTGAAATGTGCTTTTCAGACTGAGAGGTAATATGGAAATATTTTAGCATAATTTAACTTGTAGCTGTTAGTAAGGATGCAGGAAGGTACTTAAAAGAATCAAAGCACTAAATAGAGCTACAAAGGTTTTCAAATTATAATTCAACTTCAGGTCAGATAAGTTGTACTTAATTACCCAAAATCTTGTCATATTTTGTATGTTGTTTTTCTTCATTAAAGCTTTAAGAAATATTCTTTTATGTTCCCAAATGTTAGGACAAATAAACTGTTTTGCAGAGAAACATATCTATTTTTATTCGCTTTTGTTTACAGAGACCAAAGAGGGATGGATTTAGAGCTCTTGTGATTTCTCCGACGAGAGAACTAGCTCAACAGGTAATGACATTTGAAAAATTGTGCCAGTGTTAATATCAGTGATGATGTCAGTGTTAATTTTGGGTTCTATTTTAGTAAGCATATTCCCAGAATGCTGTAGGTAACATCCAAAACGTGATTTGGTTTTGACGTGCCTCAATATGATTGTAGGTATAGTGGAGTATGCCAAGTCATCTGTAAGATGTCATCTCAAGACTGTAAGGCAGTATCAGTAGTGCAAGGCAAGGAAATGGTTTCCTAGCTTGGAAGGGTACCCCCTCCCCTCCACCATCACTTATACCGTCCCTTATTCTTGTAGTTGAGCTTGAAGCATAATTTATTATAGTTATAATAAATTGATAATTTATAATAAAAAAACGTAGCGACTTCTACATTTGTGATGTTACAATTTTGGAGCCCTCTATTGTGGATGTTTTAATAGTGTTAAATCTTAGCATTTGCCTGTCGACATTTACCCAAATATGGCATCACTAACATGGTCATGTTCAGCCACTCTCAGTTAACGAGCATAGAATAGTGAAAGTTGACACAGTTGAAATATTAATTCTTCGATTTTTAAGCACGATCGGAGAGAAGTAAGACAATGTTATAAACCTTTTGGCTGCGATTTCCTAATGGAAAAGTGCTTAGGCTTATAGTTACAACGCTTATTTAGAGAGATGTGCTATAAATCGTTTAAGCTTGTCACAGAAACAATAATAGTTAAGCAGTCACATCGCTGGACGTAGGGTAGTGTCTGTTAAGTAAAGCCAGATTTGAGCAGATTGCGATCAGACTCTTGTCTCTTTTAATTGTCTTCCAAAGACGATAACGGTTCTGTTTTACGAGATATTGCGAGAAAACTAGCAGAAATTGGGAGTAAAAGCTCAGGGACACAATAGAGTACACAAATGATTCTGGAGCAGTAGCTATTCATGCAATTATCAATGGACGACTAGTTCGCCATGAATCAAAATCACTGGTCGATGAACTGATGATGACTATTTCATGTGTTCTTCCATGTCACCGAAACTTTCAATTTTGGCTACTGGTAATCAACTGGTGGAAAGACTTGTACGGTTACAGTTGTTATACCACATCTTAGCGAAGACTTTGAATCCCATTGGCCTTCCACCACATTCGTTGGCTGCTGAGCGTAGTATTTTAATCTGATACTCTCATGCCTAGTTTACATAGATTTTTAAAAAGCAAAGTTTTTCAGTCGCGGTGTAAAGAGTAGGTTCTGCTATAAATGATATTTTATGAGTACGAGTTCTGTCGAACTTGATTCACAACGGACGTAAGCAGGCTTTCAGTGACATTTTTGTTGAGAATCCTACCAAACTATTTTGTGAAAAAAGCACGTTGCACTCAATTGCAAGTCATTTGCTCTAATACACTTTGTCTGATTATTTAATGCAATTTTCTTTATTATAACACAGCGGGTTTTAAGGCTAGGATGCATCCAGCCTTTCAATAACCGTCCTGAATTTCCTAGATCTTTCATTTTTCAAGCCATGTAGTAGTGATAAAGAAATTTGAACTTAGAGACATGATTCTTCGACTATATGTAAATATGATGCGTAATCCTATCGCATATGAAGTGTGCTCATATCATTCTAAGACGTGCTGGTCTAGCTGGGTAGACAGCAGCCCTGGTCACGTGGTACCGTACTAAAGCTGTGGTAGTACAAAACAAAGAGTATATGTATTTTTAATTTTTTGTAGATCAGCAAAAACGATAATAGACTGTGGACCGCTTCTATTTTTTAGAAGATACTGCTCTTTTCTCCTATTTGATCGCATTTTTATTCTTCCCTTAATATTTTTCTCCCAATAGATTTATAGAGAATTCTGTCGAATGAATAAACATACTGGCTTCAGGATTCATGTCTTGACAAAGGCCAAAGCATTGTCGAACTCCTTTGGTCCAAACTCTTCGAAGCGTTTTGGTGAGTTGTTTGTAACAGATTTGGAGCACATCTTACCCTTAGTCATAAATCAATTTTCAAGACAGTCTGTTTGTATCTATTGGAGCGTAAGAAAGTCTCCGTTTTATCTTTAATTTCACGTTTTCTGTTGCAAGTTTCCAATGGTCATTAAAAGTGAAGTGCATTGGCAGGGTAACCTTTATTCGGGACGAAATCTGTAATGTTCCCTTGTTAAGCAAGAGAAAAGAAGCTCATGTGCCCCTATGACACAAGATTTTCAATGTTGGTTGTAATACCCACATTTTTCATTTGTAAGTGTATATCCTTAGTAACGAGAGGAGCAAGGCTTTGACTCTGAGCCATTTTCAAGTCCTACAGTTTTATTCAGTTTTTGTAGTTTCAAGCAAACTATTCAGC
This sequence comes from Carybdea cf. marsupialis auct. non (Linnaeus, 1758), assembly GCA_010016065.2. Classification (NCBI taxonomy): domain Eukaryota; kingdom Metazoa; phylum Cnidaria; class Cubozoa; order Carybdeida; family Carybdeidae; genus Carybdea; species Carybdea cf. marsupialis auct. non (Linnaeus, 1758). The sequence goes on from JAAAKL020013401.1 coordinate 12,225, forward strand.
ATTATCTAAGTGTGAATTCAGTTTGCCAAGAATATGCCAATTGGAAACATAATGTAAAGGTGTTTCCATGCGCGCGCATAGTCTATCGACGAGGATGCTACTTACAGTTCTAGATTCTATCAACAGTTGGAGGGAATGTAAATGATATTTGTTAAATTTGATTTTCATTTGATTTAAACAGGACGGACATTGATAACAGCCGAATAACTTAAAATGTGTCAAATTTGATGAATCGTCTGCAACTGTACAGATTATGCATTCT
>JAAAKL020013402.1:0-12486 GCA_010016065.2 Carybdea cf. marsupialis auct. non (Linnaeus, 1758)
CTATCTCAGACGCAATAAGAGAGATAAGGCTCCGGCTGGCTTCCCACCTCTAGAGAAACAAATCAAAACTTGCAAGCGGCATCCTTCTTTGGCAGCCAAGACGTGGTAAAAGATCAATCGGAAGGCCTCACCGAACCTACATTGACCAACTGATAGAAGACTTGCCAACAGCAATGTCTGATAGAGATGGTTGGAAGGAACAAGTCAGGAGGATCCGAAAAGAACTCTCAACCTGATGATGATGATGATGATGATGATGATGATAATGATAAAAGTTGAATGCGCGTTGAACTAGTCTATTTTACGTAATGCACTGGTACCTTGTAGTATATATCTAGATGGTGACTTATTGCAAGTAGATTCAACAAACAGTTTGATGTTTCTTACTCTTGCAGGGCCTCGCAGTCCCGTCCTTCCCAACATAAGTATGGTGCCCACTAGAAAATACCATACTTGTAAGACCACCTTCTCTATGCCAGCCATCTGAATGTCTGGTGCAGTTAAAAACAATGCCAGAGAATCTCCAGGATAGTTCTAAGGAAGATGTTACTTCTAAAGGAATATAAAGACAAGCAACGCTTCAAATACATGTCGTTGCAACTTTGTACGGTCTCTTGGATGCCCGCAACCAAAAGTAATATCATTATCATATCAATAAATGGATAATTTTCTGCTCGATCAAGAAATGCCTTTAAAGACAACTATTAGGTGGTAGTTAAGTTTCATCGTACCTTTTCAGCTTGTGATACTTCTATCATTCGGTCAATCACCCTATGTATGCAATTCGGTGGTTTTTTTCCGTTTTCATCAAGTTTTTTTGGAGAATAGCTTATTGCTGCTTAATATTGCTGTACGTCTGATGATAGACATCTACTAAAATACATCAACTTTTCTACATCATAAGATTACTTGGCCCATGAATATTCCATGTTTAATTATATTCGCCCCTACATACTGGCTGAAGACAAGTCACTCAACGACATTCCTATCAATCAAAAGTTATGGTTGCTATTAATCAACGGAGAAGGTATCGGTCATTGAAACCTTTATGGATTTACAGCGTGAGCTTATCAAATTCTGATTGGTAATTACATTTACCACACAATCTACCAGTCTAAAGTTGGTCATAATGCAGGATATACATGGTGATAAAGTATCTAGGTCTATTTGTCACTACACGTGCTAGAATTTACCATGAGGACACACTTCTACTTACAGTGTTATTTACAGTCTTATAAGGTGGTATCTGCAAATAAAATAAGTCGTTAGTGCTGAGTGCTGATTAGTTCAGGTATCGATGATAAGCAATCTAGGATCAGATCTGTCAGAAAAAAGATTCGACGTTGACTCATTTATAAAATCAGTTGGCTTGTCTAAAGAAATGACACTGTTATGCCATATTCAATCTTGTTGACTGCCTTATTGCATAGTTGTGTGATGATGATGGATTCTTCAGTCAATACCGAGGTATGAGAGCTCAACTGTTTGATCAGTTGCGCAACCTACTCTATGAATTAGAGTAAAAGTAGTTGAGTAGACCACAGTCACTTGTACCCTTTCCGTGTTCTTCAAGCACGTAACACATCTGTGACAAGACTAGGCTATCCAAGCACAGGTAACAATCCATCCGACGGGCTTCTTGAGTTTCCGTCTCCACAATTTCCTTTACATAGACTGGGTGGTTCCCGCGACTATGGTAAAGAGAAGTTGTAAAAGCTTCCCAGCGCTGCAACCAACCCCGGGTAGGGGGGTTTTAAAGCAAGCGTTTAGACCACACGACCACACGCTCCACGGTATAGTAGTGTATTGCTGAATATACCTGACGAAACTGAACTGTAATTACTTACGTTCAAATATACTTTGAAGAGAACCGTATCTATGTTTATGGCGATTCCTTCTTGATCTCCTGTGAATACTCCACTCCCGGGTTCTGATCAATAGAATCCCAGGCCAACATCTACTTAAGATAAGTCTAATTTCGTTTTTCTATTACTCTTCAGTTCTTAAGAAAATGACTGAATTTTCTGCCTCCACAAAAATATCTGGAGCGATCTGCAAAGCATGATGGTAATGCCAACGACTTTAAAACAAAGGAATGGAATCCACTGGCTATAAGTTCTCTTACCTTAGAGCGATGTTCAATGACGTATGGGAACCTTTTACCTGGATCACTTTCTCTTTGCTATCTTCATACCTTAGTGCAGGTTTCGTGGTTATATTTGTCGAAAATAGATCCACCAGGTCATCAACATCTGCCATATCTTCATCCCAAACGTCTGCTTCAAAAGAAACAGCACCCTAAATGAGAGACATGTAAATAGAACTCGTGGGCAAGATCTTGACAATGAGTTAAGTGTAAATAAAGGTATAACATATCTGAAACTGTCGAGGAAGGGTGTTCCTTAGAAGCAGCAGATTGTGGAAAAAGGGAAACTCGTTGTCATAAAGGTTTATTAGTTTAGTCTCGAATGCTTAATAAGTTTAACAGATGACAACAAACAGATTAAACGGTACTAGATAATTTCTGATAAAAATAATTGCGTCCGAGAACAGATTGTTAACACAAGGTAGGACAGAAATCATGTGATGATCATAAGGCAAGGGCAATTACTTTAGTAAATATGAAGAGCATTGCCAGGAGCTGAGGTAGCAAATTGATTTGTATGCTGAATATTGCGAGCAGCCGCTTTTGGAAGAAGATAGTTTATGTACAAATAATCATTATATTCGGTCTTTGCTAGGGTATGTGGAAGCTGAATTCTCTCCTTTCTGTTTTTTGAGTTTTTTCGAAAAAAACGTAAAGTTGATTGGTTGGATTTAAGGCTCGGTGTAAACGGAAGCAATGGACAGTAAAAGAGAAGTGATACATTATGTCTTTCAGGATTCCTCAATCATTATTGAAAAATCTATACTGTCTATACTGTTTAAAATCTGCATTTCAGGAATTTGAATACACTGAGAATGAGGGTGGAGGTACGACACCACTTCCTGCTGTTGTAGTTTTTGTAGATGATGTTGAAATCGGCCACTGTTTATGTTCATGTAACTTCTTTTGATATCAAACATGGCACAAACTTTTCTGAGGATGTTGTGATTAACTTCTAGATTGTTCAATCGTAAAGCATAAATACGGATCGCCACTATTCTCTAGATGCAGGCTGCGAATATTGAGATCGTAACAACTTTTGCCAAAGATCGTAGCGCATTTGTATGATACTTTAAGGAAAGAGTTTTGGAAGGCTGAAGTCATCATCCTTAGCATCGTCTAGATGAAGCAGAAACATGTCTTGTTATGGTACATTTAGTTAGTTAGTCAGGGAAAGGAGAATTGTGACAAGAGTTTGAGAGCCATTGAGAGCAATGCCCTATTACGCCAGCACTGTCAAGTTACTGTGTGTTTCATATGTGTGAGCTTTGTTCTCCTTCGACCGTTATGGTCGTTTTCTGGGGCAACAATGGTGTTATGCTGACTGGTGAACTGTTGCCCTTTTCTATCCTGTATTTAATTGCTCATACATTAATCTCCAAAAGTGTCAATGGCGAAGATTTCTCCCCCTACAGCTCACAACATCCTTCATATTAAAACTGTAAAAAAGTACACTTGACACTAAAAATTCGTATCCAGACACATCCCCGACCGACACATCCCCGACTGACACATTCCCGACTGACACTTCCCCGAACGAACATACCCCCGACCCAACACATCCCCGACCGGACACATGTGTCTGTCTCAAAATTTGATTGACTGTACTTTGATGTGCTTCTTTGTAAAGAATCCTCGTGAGCGTAAAATTAATAAAAGTTTAAATCAATCAAAACACAAAAAGATGACGTAAGATCTAAAGCAGGAATACTTTACTATCACTAATAAGTTCTATTCTCCCATTGTCGCCTATTTGTTTACAAGTTTGTATTCACGAAAAAACTCTTTGATTGTTGCAGAGTGGCACTGGAACAGACCCCTTTATAATTTATCCAGCTCTATATTGCTGAAGCACAAGCCTAACTTTTAGTCACTCACAAAACTCGCATATGATTATTGTACCCCCTCCTCCCTTATCGTACCAAGGAGATCGTAGCAAGATCTGGTAATAATCATAGGGAGGTTTTGAAAGGCTCTATCCTACACGCGCTTTGAAACACTTAAAGCATGATCAATAGATTAAGACATAGATTTTGGTGCACAATTTCTAAGCAGGGCTACCAAGGTCTGTTGAACTTGACTTCAATGACATTTGATTTGAAACCGTCGTTCTTATTATTGTTATTAAAAACTATTATTCATATATACCACAGCATGCAAAAACACATACACAATCCTTCTTCTTTCAGTTAAAAGCTATTGATAGTGATTTTCGTTAACATTGCACTCATCATTTGAATTAAAGCCTATAGGAGCTCAAGAAATGGTTTCGGTATGCAGCTACAGGGAGTGCATGAAAGTTTGAGAGTTAGCTTTTGCTAAAGCCAGGGTTAAATCGCAGCTCTAGGAAGCTTTGGTAACATCTTTTCACCACAGTCTCGCGGCCACCAAATTTCATGTGGGCAAAGTAGGGGAGCCAGAAACTCTAAAAGGACTTTAGACGATAAGTCCAAAGAAGGGTAACGTCCCAATGTGATATTAAGAGGTATAATTTTTTGTTGAATCTCCTAAAGTTCTGCTTGCATAACATCGTCATTAGCATTACCCTCATCATAATGCAGCTCTCACGTGCCTTCTTAATAAACAAGCTGCAATAACCAAAAATGAGAAATGCAAGTAAACAGATATCGATATATCGCTTGTGAACCACGTGTTTCGCCGGCAAAAATTTTAACAAATATATGAATTTCTTACCGAGAAAGCGCCTTTAAATTCTACCTTGATTGGATTTGATAAGCCATTCTTTAAAGTATCGTAGGGAAAGCCGATTTCATCTGTGCGAAAAATTCCCGTTTTGTTCCTTGTTGAGCATTTAGGATCCCCTTTCATGCGAACGCAGATTGTGAAGTAGTTGTCACATGAAGAAATACACCAGCCGCCACCGTCACAGCACATACCTAGATAATCCGTGGACTTGAAATTGTAGTAACTTGCAAAACGAACTGAAATAACTCCATCTGATTTAACTTCCTAAAATTGAAAAGCACATTTGTTATTCGTTGATATGGCTGGAAGTTTTGGTTGATGTGCAAAGTGAAGACGATTTGAAAGGGGGAGAAATCAGTTAGCCAAAAACAAATAGTGAAAATTTACGAGCTGAAGTAAAGTTTCGTGTGACTACACAATGAGAGGCAAGTTCTTTGGGGTACTTAGGAAGTGGCAGGCTTCTTCAAAACAGTAGATGCTCAGTGTAGATTATCACTGTAAATACTCACTGCAGATACTCACTGTAGATACTCACTGTAGCTACTTCTCACCGTAAATACTCAATGTAGCTACTCCTCACTCTAAATATTCATGTAGATTATCACTGTAAATAGTCACTGTAAATACTTACAGTAGATTAATACTGTAGATTATGACCGTAAATACTCACTGTAGATTATCACTGTAAATACTTACAGTAGATACTCATTGTAAGTACTCACAGTAGATTATCACTGTAATACTCACAGTAGATAAAAACAGTAGATTATCACTGTAAATACTCACTGTAGATTATCACTATAAGTACTCACTGTAGATACTCACTGTAAATACTCACCGTAGATACTCACTGTAAATACTCACCGTAGATACTCACTGTAGATTATCACTGTAGATTAATTCAATAGATTCAATAGATGAATACTTTTCAGGTTGCCCAGCTAGAAATTTCTCAAATGCTACATTTCCTTCCGAAAGAACCTCGATAACCTTTCAAAGCTTTGACAGCTTCTCGTAAAGCATGAATTAGTATAATGTTCTTGTGCAGAGAGGATTTGAAATGATAAGTTTGAATAGATACTAGAGAAATAGAAAAATATGTCACCAGTCGATATCCTCAATTGGAGCATTAGCAGCGTCTCGATGTATCTACAGGGGTCAGCTAGCTCAGTTGGTGTTCTAACAAGCCGCGAATGCGTGGGTCATGGCCTCGAATCACGTTAGTGACATACTTTTCTACGTCTCCAGTATCTATTCAAACTTCAATTGGTATAACTGCATTTAGTAAATGAGTATTTCTTCTGACTTTAGCAAAACTACTTTTATTGCTAAAAATGACATTCACGTTTTGAAACATTGCTAAAATATTCTGCCTTTTTAATCGATGGATTTCAGTTATTTAAGAGAATGTAAAATACTCTTGATAAATCAGTTTCTTCATTTTCCCTTCGTTTGTACTTGGTTAGTTTATATATGTATGATAAGCAAAAATCACGACTTAATGAAACGTACTTCATTTGCAAAATAAAATTGTACTGCTGCGTCTCATGTATCATAAGTGTACAGTACCGTATATTCTGACAATTGAAAACACGTCATATTTCCGAAACAGGTAATATCCTTTTGTAAACAGTTAATTTTGCGACTGATTTCAGTAATACATCATCACAAAGGGAAACATAGCTCATTCTGAAGCTCCCGTAATATAGAATTCGCCATAAAATTCCTTAAATACTTGGCTAGCTATTGTCAGGGTAGGTGTTTTAAAACCTTTTCGCACTGCGACCACTATGGTCGACCTGATACGACTGACAACCTCCTTCGCAAATTGCAAAGAAATTACACTAATCTACAAATGGAGACTATTGTTGACTTACAATGAATGCAAAGCAAGCTAAAAATCAAGAAATACACTATGCTATCTGTTATGAGATCAACGTATTGAGAATCACGTGGGACTGTAGTGCTAACGTCATCTGAACATATAAGGCATCCTTACAACAATAACATAAACTATTGTTCAAGATAACGGGTTTGTGCCATGAATAGCAGTTGTAAGTTCAGTTTAGTTACTCGAAAGACGTGGTAGAAAACGAAGAAGGCAGACTAAACTATCATGACTAGAAACGCTATGTCTGAACTGGATATAAGTGATGAATATGATTGAACCTTTCTGATTTTCTGTTTAAAAGAGTTCCTCGTTAACCAATGTCGAGCTCGTTATCGAGTTCGGTACAGAATTCTGTAAGCGTAAAGCAGCCTCGGAGCTTTTCTTGTGCTGCACAATTTAAACTAAATTACGTCCGCGGCCTCTTGAATATAGGCTCGGGACCCCCAGTTTAAGAATACTGGCCTAGAATGAATGAATTTGCACGAGCTTTTCATAGGATAGGAGTGTAATGGATATATTAATTGTCACGTAGAAATGTTTACGTTATAAAGTAATTCTTTTTGTCAACGGGTAACCGGCTTTTTGTTTTGCTTTAACCAGTGTCTGACGGAAACGTTCTGCAAAATTGAGTCCGTTTATTCTCCCAGTTTGTACGTTTCGTAACACAAATAACCTTTTAAGAGTCATTGTATGTCAGGCTGACTGTTTAACAAAATACACCACGATTGACGGAGCCAATGCTACTATCAGAGACTAAACTCTGATGTGCTATTTGTGTTTTATTAGGAGTTGAAGAATGATGATGCCTATAACAACCCTAACCTGATCAGCAAGCAAGCTCACATCAGACAAGATAAGGAATATGCGACTTTTACAAACAGACAACAAAGCAGAAGTGACTTACGTGCGGCAGCAAAACCATGAAAGCGAGAGCTGCTAAAATGGGCCTCATGACTTCTCCTCTTCTTTGGACAGACGTGACAACCCTGCCAATGACCGTCTCTAAATGACCCAGCAATTCAAAGCTGTGAAGTTATTATGCTATAAAAAGGACTTGAGAAAATGAGAAATTATTTGCAGGTGTGTATGCGAACTTGAAGGGAGTTGGTACGAAGAAAGTGGCAACTAAAGTGCTATTGTCTTTAAAATGTTTACACGGTAATGTTTCAATTTCAACAAAACTGTTAAAATCTAGTTAAACTTGAAATAGTATTTATTTTTTTAAAAGGACTCTTTAGCGTCTCAGCATTGTTTTTATCTGAAATAGGCTAGTTTTTGACTTTAAACTAAAATGAATATCACTTGAAATACTACATGAAACCTGCGCAGATGCCTTTTTGGGGTCATTAACATGTGACCCAAGGGCTCAACTTAACTGACATGAAACAGTCGAGATTTTTGGCTTTGTCTTTCTAAAGTTAACTTAATGCATGCTAATGCAAGTATTTTATATATTAAAATCAAAAATTGGTATTTACCATCCAACCTTGGTGTATCTTTTTGGTCTTCCCCGCTCTTTATTGTACTGCTTTAGAAAATGTGTTTGTAATTTTCAAATTTGCTACTCCCAAAATTATATTGAAAAATGACTTACAGTACTCTATTTCCTGCCTTCATCTTACTCTTAAATTCCAATTTTTCTTCATATTCCTTTGCCCCGAAGTATCCTTCCACTTTCTTATCTGCTCCTTACCTTTTCTGTTATTGAACATAATCAGTATGAATAGTATTCGTGTTATGATGACTAACCAATGTTTAGATTATGGGTGGGTGTACAACAGAAACAGAGGTGGGTTCCACCCCCACACAAATAAACCACCAAACAACCAACGCACAAATCGAATGATCAGCGAATGTTCAAAGAAGCTACATAAACAACTATCCAGAGATGATAAAAAAGAAAGCAAACGGAGGCAATAGTTACGAGAGGATCAAAAGCAATGATCCAAGGAAAGACAGTTCTCTACTTCCCAAGAGAAAGAAATGGAAGGATCCAAATCCTCATCTTTGATGCAAGAATCCACCATGACAAGAGACGAAATGAAATGCAAGGAGGATCATGAACTAGCAAATCAAAATCGATCGACACCAAGAAACATTTGCAGGTTATGTATTTAAGTTAAATTACTATGTAGTTAAAGTAGTGTTGTTTCAATTATTAAAGAAGGGGGTGCGACGAAACATATCATATTTTCAAATCTTGTTGCTTCGCGCTTGTAATCTTTACAGACCTTTGGCGACGTCGTAACAATTCATTCCCTAAGAAAACTCCTAACGACAAGACCTTTGCTTATGTTAGTGTTGATGTCTCACTATAATACAGTATTTATAAAGATATTTTGCCTAGGAGTTGTTTCCCTTACAATGCTCCTCTTTATAATTCATTTTCTTCCTCTTGATTTCCCTTTGGTTATAATCTGAATCAGCTTCAAGCTAACGCTGAGAGAGTTTTCAAGAACAGTATTTTTATTACCTTATTCCCCTCTTTAGAGGTCAATGTCAGTTTAAGGCGTATGAACCTACATTCGAATATAATCGCATGCGCCTTTATCCAGAGCATATTCAACAGATAGAAATTTACAAGAACAGGTTAAAAATTACTAAACAATGGAAAGTGCTCTATACAGGGAATTAAGAATCGGGGGTACTAGGGGCACGTGCCTCCCAAGACTTTACAATAAGCGTAAGTGCCTCTTTAGTTACATTTAAATCCAACACGTCGTTAAGTGTTCTGTAAGTGAAAGAGTGCCCTTGGATTGTTGTGTAGTGGCCAATCTCGTCTCCATCGTCTCCTTAATATTATTTACAGTTGTGCCCCACCTCCCCCAAGTCTGAGATTCTTCCCACGTCCCTGGATCTCTATATTTTTGCAAAATGCTACATTGCTTAATCAAACCATCGATTATCAATTCGATTTTAAAAAAGCTATTTCAACTTCGTTTTACGTGGAGCTCCAGACCGTTTTTTCTGCGATTCTCACGTGCTCCTGTAACCTGCATGCCAATTTGGCCACCGCTCAATAGTATAAATTTATCTTGACAAATGTCAAACCGATGTTGTTGAGGTAATGATACACTGCGCCTGTAAGTGAAATTCATTAGACGCATGCGCCGATATAACGAGTAGTTGGGGTTTTGAAGATAACAAAAAGTCTTATTTTCCGTATTAAAAACGCTGCCCCTCTAAACCGGAGAATAGGGTATTACTGACTATACAGTTTTGACGTATTCTGACCTTTTCTTGGATTCGATAATAAAACCTTATCCACTATTTTAAGGAACAGATGCATCAAAATCATCATATAGTTGCCCAGCCTGTAATTATCCTCCGTAGAAAATACACATGTCCGTTTCAGATTGATGAGATAAAACAAACAACAACCGGGAGAAGACACCTTCTCGCTATTTTAGAGAGGTTCGTTTGTTATTGGCAATGTTTACATTCCCCCATTCCCGATAGATTGTAATATAATAATGAAATTTGAAATCACCAGCTTCTACTACCCTGTCCTTGCATTATTAAGGAATTGCAACCCTCTTAAGAGACACATGATCACCTTAAAATCGGCAAAAACAGTAATGGGATAAGATTATTGAAACGCGAAAATACCAATGTTTCTTTCTTTATACCTGAGCACTTTTGTATGCGAGTTACATTCCACTTTGTGGCAAGCACTGAAAGCACATCATTCTATTTGCGTGGGAATATCAAATCCAAATTGCATGGAGGACCTTAGTCTCTGTCAAATTAAATTGCAAAATTTAAAAATCTTCTAATGTTTTCTTCGATCATCATTTTCTGCAATGATTAGTCTGCAAGCACGAGCTGCCAGAATCATTATTATTATGAAAAAGTGGACCCTGAGTACAAAGCCTTGGTGAACTCCGATCTTAAGAGGAACATCGTTAATCTAGGTACCTTGATACATTACATTTCAGGATGGTATAAACTGACCATGTCTTAATGCCCACTTCTTACATAACTAGAACAAAATCCAGGGAGTGCAGTTTCTCCATGGCTGAAACAATGCTGCGTTTGCAAAGATAATATCTTAACAGTTCCACAATATGAAGATGTCATCATGCGCAATACTATGTTCATTTTCTACTATTACAAAAACAAATCCTACTTGTCTGATTTTATGTTAATCTTCCTTCTAAGGTCGTGATCAAGCATAAAATTTCATGTTTATCACACTCACAGGGTCTCTATATGATCTCAATATTAGAATGCCGAACCATAGACTTATTATCAGAAACATGTATTATTAATTACCGTAATTAAATGGTTAAGTCCTCGACTTATATAGATTAATTAAACAAGCGCTTCACACTTGGTTATTTAATTTGCTTCTCTCATAACTGCTCACTTTTCTATTGCACTTCATTATTTAATGCCCAAATTTCTTATTAACAACAGCTAAATTGATACAAAAACCCCTGCAAATTTCTGTCTTGTTTTTCTAAAATTATGCTGGTGAGTCTCAGGCTTCTATTAAAAATTTACGTTGCCACAACTTGTTATAAACTTGAAGCGCTCTCATAAATGTTTTATCAACTTGGTATACTTTTCGAACCCAAGGTCCTTAAGAGTCTTGAAAACTGTTCATTTTCATTATAGCCAAAGCATTACCAAGACGCTATCCCGACAGACGTAATTCTTCTTCCAGCCCAATAGTAGGATTTTTCAAAGTTTGCGTCATTGCGAACCTGTTACCACCACTGATCTCTAAAAACACTGGATGGAGCATTTTCCGTCTCATAGTGAGGTCAGTCGTTAGGCGCCATTTGAGTCCCCATCAGGCAAAGCTTATAAACAATGTTGCATAACATAGCGGACTTTCCTGCACTATTTTAACTTGTGGGGACTAGTATTCGTGACCACACTTTGTCGCTGTTGGAAACAACAGGAAGCTCGATCCAGTCTTTTTTAGAGATCAGTGATTACTACGCATTAGCGACTTTCGCTCTACAACCTGAGCTACAATCCTGGACAAATAGAACTTACATTTTTACTAAATTTCGGTGAAAATGAAATCACGCAAGACACTTGCCGCATGAGGTGCCATTCCTGGTATTATTTGTTTTTAGACTTCTCTGCTTAGCAGCAGGGAGGTCTGACGTGCAAGTAATCAAAATGCTCGTTTTAAAACTTAACAATATTTTGGAACTGGGGTTAGGGAAACTTGTATAATTCACAATATAAAATTGTAGGTGAGCTCCGCTGAAAACGCTACAACGATAGACATCAACATGCAGCTCTACGCACTTTTCCAGACCAGCTTCTTCAGATTATGTGACTTGACTATGGTTGGACTGTCACCCAGGCCATCATGCTGTCCAAGGCCGATTGAAGGTTGTAAAATATTTGATAAAAATATGGATTTAAAATAATAATTTCGAAAAGAAAATTATGTCTCTAACAGGATTTGGGACCATGGCGTAAATTGCTCTTCTTGTAGTGTCTTCTCAAACTTATCACATCAAATCCTCTCTTTTCATACAGGTGTAACCATGCACAGATTCTAATTAGGTATTGTGTAGAGAAATTTCGTAAAGTTACCTCATGCCTGTATGTTCATCTCGTGATGCTCGAGGATTCATGATGTGGATTGCTCATCCACTGGCACCTAGGGATCATGTGCCATCCACATAGTCATAAGATTTATGCAAGCTCATGTAGGATGGATTTTATTGGCTATTGCCTACATCAGGTCATCATGAGCCTAACTCATGATCTGGCT
>JAAAKL020013403.1:0-12485 GCA_010016065.2 Carybdea cf. marsupialis auct. non (Linnaeus, 1758)
CTACTACTACTACTACTACTAGTACTATTACTACTTCTACTACTACTACTACTACTACTACTACTACTACTACTACTACTACTACTACTACTACTAGTACTATTACTACTTCTACTACTACTACTACTACTACTACTACTACTACTACTACTGTACCTATTGCTTCTTCTTCTTCTGCGTCTCTTCCTGCTTCTCCTCCTGCTTCTCCTCCTGCTTCTCCTCCTGCTTCTCCTCCTGCTTCTCCTCCTGTTTCTCCTCCTGCTACTCCTCCGGCCCCTCCTCTTGGTCCTGCTCCTCCTCCTGCTCCTCCTCCTCCTCCTGCACCTCCTCCTGCTCCTTCTCCTCCTCCTGCTTCTCCTGCTTCTACTACTACTGTGAGTACAGTTACATCTGCTAGTATCAATACCAATGCTGTTACAACGACTTCTCTTATCTCTATTTTTTCTCTTGTTCTTCTATTTACTATTTATGTTAAGCCCAAGTCAAGTCAAGTTTGATGGTGCACCAATGCAAACGTAATGGCATAGTTTTTTTGGATGTTTTTTTATATTAATGATTTTTTTGTTCTTGTTTCTTACGGCTGTTGAGGGTGATAAAATGTTAGTTAATTAGGTATTATTTGGGAGGATTATTAGGTATTATTTGGCTCGCCGGGAAAACGGCAAAATTTTTCCTTTGGTCTTTGTTTCCCTGGAAATCGTTAAAGGAATTGCAAAAGATGAACCAGAATTGAAAGAGATAAAGTCCCGGACTTCAATGCTAATGACCCCCTCCCTCCTCCTCCTCCCATGGAAAGTTTTGGGCAGCTGACATTTGCCAAAGCGTCGAAAGCAACAGTCGTTACCGGTTCTCCGAAATTGAAGTGACAATTAATGTATGTATGCAAGAACATCTGATACATTCGATGATATCTATAATTTATTCAACATATCATATTTTCCATACTCTAAAGTGGTGCCCCTAATGCTACTTTACGGTATTTGATTCAAGCAGATGTTTCTTTACCATCTTCCCTTATGCGTAAAACTTCAACAATAGCTCAGTTTTTAATGAATAGTGGCTGATCAGAAGATAAAATTTGACGAAGAAGCGGTGATTATTTAACCATGATTCTGTTATAAGCTTAGAAAGAGGTAATTGACGATGAGTACTTGATAAAAGCATAATCCGCGTTTTAAGTGGAACATGATCATTTGATGAGTGCTACCATTAAACTGGTTTATTTTATGTAGTTCTAGTTAATCTTCAATCGGTTCGTCTCCATTTAAGGGGCATCCAATTTTGTTAAAGATAACTGGGATAGAAAATGCAGGGAAATTAGCATAAATGATAGCAACACTGAATTTCAGCAAGAGAACTCCCACAGTTACTGTTTCAATGAATGTTACATATGAACAGACAAAACAGTTGAAGTTTTCATGATGACAGTTTGAAGTTTGTCAGGTAACTTAGCGTACCCTGCGAATCTTAATTGGATGCAGTACTGAAACAGACTGATTCCCGTCGTCAAGTTATATTATCGGGTGTTGCCTCAACAACGATCATTACGTCATTTCTTCTGCTATTTCAAATCTGCACAATTTCGAATAATCCTTTTTATTGAAATAGTTATGATGATATCTCTCAAAGTATCCGTCACCAAAGCATCACCACAACAAGTTATATTGCAAACTTGTGATCAGATAGGCAAACTTTCATAAAGAAAAAAAGAGTACCTCTATAATATGTTGGTTTCATCTTTACATTGATTAGGTAGAAAATAATTTCAATCCATCTTTCCATAAAGCTGTCATACTGTCTTTTTTCAAGTCTCCTTGTTGATGTTTTCTTACATTAGTAACCGTAAGGACGTCATTAGAGTCATTGTGAGGAGCTTTATTAGTTAAGCTATGTCCATCTGGCGAAATCTCACCACATTAGACAGAAGATAGCCTTCAATAGTAGGGAAGCTTAAAAAAACAGCAATACTCTTGATTGTCCCAGTTAAAACCACTAAAGAAGCAAATCAGAGATTTTAAATTGCCGTTAACATCCGTGCTGTCACAGTTTCTTAGCTTGCGGTCATTTATATGAACACATCATCTAACAGCTATCGATCTATGTCATCGTTATCTCCCGATAGACCAAACACAAAAACATGATAAAGTGCTCTAGCTGATCGTTATCAGCAAACTGAAAATACAGTATTTTCCTGCTGTATTCTTCTTTACACCGGACTTGCTTCACCCCAGTGATGGCAATAGTAAAACATTCGGTAAGAAAGTTAGCTACGGTAGCTTCAACACTTACAGAGGATGGAAAAGATGATTGATCAATTTCGCCAACAGTTGTAGAAACTATAAACAAGCGGAGGTTTAATGTGCCCCTCTCGTTCCTCCATTGCAGATATCATCTTCATAACAATCTTGTCTAGAATTAGCTAACTGTGGTAGCTGAATACGAATAGATCTTATATCTTCAACTGGGTTACAAAATAGGTATGACTCTATCACACCCTCGGTTGATACATTTGTCTTAAATCATATCTCTTCAAATCTGTTCAGAAATCAGATAAGTTTGAATGTGGCAAAATTTGAACGCAAAACTGATGACTAACGTCCTCCATGCAAATAGCCTACCTCACAATACATTAGCATTTTAAAATTGCTCAAAATCTCGGAGATGAATATAAACATTTACTGTACTTTAAAGGAGGAACTTTCCATTGAGAAGAGATTCAAAGTGTTTGATAGGAGAATATACAAGAGCCATCGCTGAGGCATTTCGACCCAATCAATATCTAATTTTCTACGATATTCCTCTAAGCTTAAGTCACAAGAACTTGACTGACATGCCATCTGTAAGGGGAACATTATGGAAAGAAGGCTAATGAGACCTTTTAATGTTACCCCTGCTATTTTAAAATTAGAGGTGTTTTATTAGCAATAAATTAAAATTAGTACAATATTGTGCCAAGTTATTGTAAGTGTATAGCTATTGAACGAATGTGATATTAGTGGCCACTTTTTTATAATGTGTGCGTAAATACATGCATACACACATATATGCAAACATTTGTGTCACGGACACAAAAAGGTTACTTTTGCCTGTAGAGTCAACACGTAGGGAATTTCCTGTCTTTTAAAACTAATATTATTGCAACTTATTTAGCTGACGTTTTAAAAGGAACTTTCATCAAAGGACAAACCAGTCATAATTCAAACAATAAGCGCAAGTGTACATTTGGATCCTCATCTCCAAGATGAGACATTGCTACTCTGAATGATAAAACATGTCGCATGGAAACATAGGTAAGAGCTTTGAAATCATGTACTAAGTATGTAAAGGCATCACCGGAAGGTTATTTTGAATGGCATTCTATGATGTGCGCATGGTAGCATTTCTGGACATCACTCTTTTCTTCTCTTCTGCAAAAACCTAACGATTCGATATTGCATAAACTTTTTATTTATGGCAATGATTCTTTTTTATTGTCAATAGGTCCTTTAAGAATGTCTAAGGGAGTTAACCTTTAGCCTTCGAAACAATTCTAAAAGCTACTCATCGCAGAGTGAATGATTATTTCATCCCACGTCCGACACACCAACGATTTCTCATGATATTGAATGATGTTTTGTAATGGTAGGCTTTTAAATGATAACCACCATTCAGGGTCTGGGACATCTTATTCAATCCTGGTACAAAGGACTCGCCTTTATTCTGCTTTCACTATGACAACATGTGCCATGTTGATGTCCATGGCTCGTATGTCGATTGGCTGCCATCGTCCATTTCTGTCTTTCCTTGTCAGATTCCTTCAGCTGATGCCACTCTAGTCAGATTCTTGATATAAGTATGATCTTGATTATTTGAATGAAGATATCATACTCAATCTAGTTGCTTTTATCAATGTATCTGTAACCAAAGTATAGACATTTCTGCAACCCATTAGTACAAGGAGACTCTTTACCATTACTATTATAGATTATTTCCAATAGACTACTCTAATATGTTCTTTGTTCTTCCCACCTCAGCAATTTGTAGCACCATATTTCAAAACTAGCGATTCGTGCGGGGCACGATTTTCTCATAGTTCAGCTGTCACTACCGTACCTCGCAACTGGAAGAGGTAGTGCCACATGCCTCTGTGACTCCATCTTTCCAAATGGTAGACAGAGCAGTGACGGCGCTTTTCGCAACCGCGATACAAAACTTTCTCCCTTGCTATCAACACGTTTGTCATTTGTAATATTGATTCCAAGTTGTTAGAAACCTCTCTATCAATCTCCTCATATCATAAATTGACGAGTTTTTGGTAGGATTTTATTATATAACATAAGTTCATCATCTTAGAGACGCCCCGATGCTGTTTTTGGCATTGCAACGAGGATCGTCTTTCCAGGCCCCAAGTGTCTCATGACGTCTTCAGGATGTCTGCATGGTCTGGTTCCTATGTCAAAAGCTTGGACTTGTTTTTGTTTTTCGCTTGCAGAGTGCGTTATTTAGTTTGTTATCAACTGAGATTCTCCACCCATGTTTGGATTTCCCGTTTGTTTTCGAAATGAAGAAGGACACCTTCTCTGCTGCTTCTTGTAGTTCTTTCAAAAGCTACGTAAGCTTGATCTGTTTTAAACAGAACCTGTTCCCAAATAAATTTTTAGTTTCATATCTAACTAGTAAGTAATAATATTACGTCTGACATCGTTCAACTCAAGAGGAATTTATCTTATTTTATACCTCTTGTGTCTTCGATCTCCTCGTTTCAGTACTTTCTGTAGTTGCTTCGTTAGCTCTGAATCCTTCACCGATTCATATAAGCATCAAATCCCTACTCAATTTTGGCACTAGAAAATAGAGTGTGTTATGAAAAAAGTTCACCTGGCTAGGTTGATAAGGCACACATCACGATTGTGGGTGTCGCAATGCCGAATCCGGTTGTTGACATGCCTTGTATTTCTCTAGTGTCGTGTTAAAACTTGTCATTTCAAACCCTTATAACTTCCAGTGGGCTTTCTACAGATCGAAGAAGCGGATTTCAGATTTTCCATGGTCAAGTAGCATGATATTGAGAGGCCTGTACCCAAAATTGGAAACAGCTAGATATCGATGCTTACAGGTGGACTATTGGTATGTCAGATACCTATCCAGGTGCAGACGTAAGAAGTGACCATGTTCAAGTCAAGAAACAGGGGCTATGAATCATGATTATGCATCGCTCAAAGAAGACAGCAACATCAAAGACTTGTACACAGTGGAAGGAAAACGAGCACCAAGTGGCAGATTTTCCAGGAGGCACTTGGAGGAGTTGCAAATATAGTTATTCCACCAAGAAAGAAGCAGAAGAAATGTGGTTAGATGACTAAGGACATTCCTGATTTGATGGAAGAGAGAAAGAAAATACCATTTCAAGAATGACGAGAACATGCACAAGGAACTTGGTGCAAAGGTCAAGAAGAAGTGCCTTGATACTAAGAAAACATGGCTCAACAACAAATGTGCCATTATAGAGAAGCAGAGACATACAGATCCAAAAGAAATGTACAAGAATATGAAAGAGACGTGTGCTGTACGGACTACAAGACGGGATGTATTTCAACTAGTTGCATCAAGTCAAATAAAGGAGATGCCATCATATAGAAGGATAAGCTCATTTAGAGGTGGACTAATTATTTCACTGATTTGTTTGCAGATTAAAGGAGTGTTTAGCGAAATATCAACCTGCAAACGGACGGTCCAGAAGTTCTGCAATCTGAAGTGCACTCTGTTGTGCATAATATAAAAGCAACAAGGCAATTGGTCCTGAGCAGATACGTATTGGATAGGAATAGAAAAGATTGAGCTTCTTAGCATGGCTTGGCACAGGAATGCTTGGCAGGTCATGGTCGCAAACTTTACAAGATATGGCACTTGAGAAGTATGATATCAGATACGTGACCATAGGTTTCTTTTGCGAATCTGCTGACGTCGCATGTTGAGAATACGCACTCTGCAACCAGATATGTTTGACAGGCTTGGATTTCCTCCATTTCGTTGATATGTTCGTCTTATCTCATACGTCAACCTCCTTGTGATCTTTTCTAGTTCGCGTCCTTGACAAAATCGTCTGCCTTCTCTCGTTTAATGGGTACGAAATCAAATGAGATTCCTGGTGCTGTTTTTTTCATTAACTTCTTTTAATTACGTTCTTTGCGTATGGAAATTTTGGTGCCTTTTTGTATCTCTTGTGCTATTTCTCAGTAGTTGTGCAAGTTCTTCCTAGGTACAATTGAGTTTTAAATAGAATTTTTAGCAAACCTTAACCTCTCTTGTAGCAAATCTTTCTTTCTTTTCTCGCTTCCTTCTAATTTCTTTCAGATCTTCATAGCTTTCGTAAAAGTTTTTTTTGTTACTATTTATATCACGATATTCTATCTTTAGCCTACTTTTCTCTTCATCGCCTGATTTTTTAAAAAAATTTCTCAGCTCCTTCCTTCTGTTTTCATTCGATTGATTTTCTCCTTGCCTTACCTTAGTCTCCTTCAAGGTTTCCCCACCTTTCCATCCCTATGTTGTTGATGAGATGAGTGCCAGCGTGATGGGAAAAGCTTCCAACATCTGGGGTCCACCCCAACTGCACATGAGGCAGCAGCTTAGGAGAGACGCATACTTGTCCTACCTCGGTTAACGGTCCCACCCTTCACTTCCATCACATGATGGCATTTCTTTGTGGAATATGAATTCTTGCTTCCTGGAAAGAATCGGGGAAGTTATCAAAGTCTTCATCACCATAAAGGTTGTATCAAGCATATTATTTGGCTTTTCTTGAATTGTGATCAGTGGTTTTCGCTCACTGACATGGTTGTATGGGAAGTATCTTGATGTTAGTGGTTTAAGCATTAGCGTACAAACTTAGTGTAATGCTGTTAACTTTAGAATACCCACCCTTATTTAAAGTACACTTCTCGTTCAACCAATTTCCAGACATTCTAAGTATCCTTATGGCATTTCTTTTTTCCATCTTCAATTCTACGAAGACCGCACGTTTGACGAAGGCTTCTGATATTCCAAATGACAATCGTTGGTTTTCGTCTTAGATGAAAATGTCCAGTAATCATGTCGTCAACAATTGAACAGAGGTCGTTATTCAAATATCATTGTTAGACAAGTACATTAACCACCTTAGGAAAATAACCTTCAAACGTTTACCTTTATTTCTCTGTTGTTATTCCATCTGCCGCACTGGAATGTTATTGTTATCATAAAGTAGGCCAGAATGCGGCATCTTGTGTCTTAATGGATTTCAGATATTAACACCAATTTGTTGACCTTGAATTTTTTCCAGCCTCAGCCTCCGATTTGTTTTCCAGTATGATAACACACCTCCAATTTTATCCCCAAACCAAACCTAAGTCATTTCTTGTTCATAGCCATGAACTTCTGTGGTATTGAGTAAGATAGTCTCCTTTTCCATCCATTCACTCATCCTGAAGGTGCTTTTGTTATACAATAATCGTTTGATATGAGCAGCCCAGCTGTACTGGTTTAGCTTGTTGAGTGAAACATCATCAACCCCGGTGTGTTGCGGTATTTCTATACTGGTCTTTTAATCGCTCAATGTCATGCCAGGGAAGTGTCCTATCTTTCTTTCAGCTACGAATTAGCTGCATGTTATTTTCATTAAAGACTTTGCTCTTGCGTGTCTATGTCATTTCTGGATTTCTGACTATGTTGTCAAACTTCACTGAGGCTGTACCATCTAGCGTTATTATTCTCTTAGTTTACGGGATAGCAGGAATGACATCTCTTGGTAATATCTCCTTTGATAAATAGAGATAGTTAGCTTTTCTGCAGTTTTGCCACCGACGAATGCTGGTGCTCTAGTGACATGCTTGTTCTGCATAAATTGGGTTCCTTAAGGCACATACTATGTTGAGTTGGTGACTTACTTTGTGGATAGTGTTGAGCATTTTATCAAATTAATTAGATGTATGCGTCAGCATGAAAACATCATGTGCAAATATAAACAAGGGATTCCCTCATAATTCTGAGATCTTCACACAGCATTTTCATTATGCCTGCATTTTACAAACATGACGGTAAAAGGTTAGATGAGCTGTTGTCACCATTTCTTTCTCTTTCCCCTCTCAATCAGTCTGACCTTGTAGCTTTCTTGGTGTAAGGTTAGCGTTGATATTGCATGTCAAAAGACGCTTCTCTGCAAGTCAATGCAGACAGGGTCGTTTAGTAGATTCTCAAGTGCTGTGAATTAGGTACTCGTGTTCGGTGGAGACTTATTAAGACGAGGTAGAACGGATTGTGGGAATCAGTTCATACTAAGGTCAAATTGTGGAAACACGAGGAAGAGAAATGGTGCCCCTCCATGCCTTCGGGCAGCGGCCATTT
Organism: Carybdea cf. marsupialis auct. non (Linnaeus, 1758); assembly: GCA_010016065.2. Classification (NCBI taxonomy): domain Eukaryota; kingdom Metazoa; phylum Cnidaria; class Cubozoa; order Carybdeida; family Carybdeidae; genus Carybdea; species Carybdea cf. marsupialis auct. non (Linnaeus, 1758). Next base: position 8,362 of record JAAAKL020013403.1, read on the forward strand.
GAAACGGGAGCCTTCGGATCGCCCTCGACTTCGGTCGAACAATTTGATTTGATTTGAGAATGGATTGTTCTCGTGCTTGTTGTTAATTAGACCTGTATTTTGTCGATTGTAGACCATCCTGTCTGGAGGCCAGCTTCCGCTCAGGGTTAGCAGTGATCTAAGGTACCAAGCATGCTTCTCAACAAGATGAAAGAAAAAGTGTTGTAAATGTCTGGCAGGAATCTGATAGGACGGTAGCTTGTCTGCTAGGCTTTGTTTCCCTTCATGTGAAGCACTATTACTATGAAATTATTACTTCACGTATTGTTATGGCATTGCTATGGCATGCATTACTGTGGCATGTACATATGTGTCAGCTATAGCAAGTACTTCTATGGCATATGTTACTATGTCAGTTACTACTATGGCATGTATTACCATAGCATTCTGTAACTATTTGGGTTGCAGTTTTCCATGAAGGACCCCATGCAGAGATTGGTAAACACAGTCAAAATGCGGCCTCTGCCACCCAATATAATGTCAGTGGAAACGTTGTTCTCCCAAGGAGCTTTGTTTTTGATTAGCATTTTTACCCAACCTTTTCTTAGATGACATAACAAGAGTGACGGTTGCGTTACTATAGAACGTATGGTCTTGATAGAGAACCGGGTGCTATAGAAAGTAGGAAGATATCTTGATGAACCCGATGTAGACATTGATGATAGTGCTACCTTCTTTTGACCTTTTGGTAATAATTCTTTGCCAATACCTTACCTTACCGCAGCGCCATGTCAGTTTTGACGTTACGCACATTAGAGTGCGATACTGTTATATCTTCTGCCAGTCTAACTACTTCTTTTATCTTCTCGCATTCTGTCACTTCTTTGATTCCATCCAGATATGTCAGACTGTGTCTTCCGTGAGGTCTTCTTTCCTCTTTGGATCTCAGAAGAACATTCCTCTCCATTCCATTAGATCTCAAGGCGTGACCAAGGGATCTTAAATAGCTGCTCCTAACTGGGTTCATTAGTTCTCAAGCTGCTTTTTCCATTTTCCACACTTGCTAGTGTATTCATCTGGCAAACCACATCTGTGCCGCTCCAATCATATCTTTACTAATATTCCTAAATCCATGTAACCTAACTGACCTCACGCGGCTCTTCAACTTTCTTAGCCGGATTTCCCGACTTAGCCTTATGTTAGTTAAAGTATTCCCCAAATTAGTCTGTGCCATTGCTATCCTTAACTTTATTTCCGGGTCACATCTTCCATCTTCATTAGTCAGAGTTCCCAAATACCTGAATATGTTGACTTGCTTCACTGTCTTCACATTGATGTTTACTCAGTTGTTCTGTCCGTTTAGTTAGCCCATCACTTTTGTTTTCCTAATTTTGATTTTCTGCCCAATACTTCTGCACTCTACACCCAGCTCATCCATCAGACTCTGGAGTTTCTCATCCAAGTCTGTAATCAATACTGCATCGGTTGCTTACTTTATGATATGCATATTGACTCTTCCTATTTTAATGCCTTCCAGATCCCTCCTCTCATCAATGACAACCTACGAATACAGCGAGAACAAGTCTGGGGACAGGACAAACCCTTGTCTCACTCCGCTCTCTATTTTAATCCACTCGATTGAATCGTCACTCTCTCGAACTACAACCTCCTGCTGCCAGTATGGGTTCGTTAATCTTGTATTGGCAGTATCATTACCTACTGCCTTTAACATCTTCACCAATACACCGTGTCTCTACTGAGCAAATGATAGGTTGAAGTCAGTGATGTACATGTAAAGATCATACTTCACTTCTGTTGCTCTCACTATTACTTTTCTAAAACTGAAATTGCATCGTTTGTCCCCTTTTCCTTCCTGATGCCAAACTGTGCCTCTTCGTCTAATCTATTTGATCTTGAAACCTATACTTTCTTTAATCTTTCGTCTATCACCCAAAATACTACATTTGCAGCCCGACTCGTAGTACTTATCGTTCTATTCTTTCCGCTGTCCAGTGGTGGTTTTTCCAATCGGTACATCTTTGATGAACACCGTGTTGTACGGCGGAATACAGCCCATGAGCATTTTTCCAACATCGTATCTCCCTGCAAATTTTCTTATTACTGTAATACTTGGCTGTCAGATTTTTTAAGTACTCTATTTTCTGGATCTCCAAAGGCTATCAACTTGGGGCAGCTTGGCCATTTTAGTTAAGGCTCAATCCAATTGATCTATTTACTCTTCTTTTAAAACTCTTCATTCGAAGCAGTTCCCTATTATTGTAAGAATTTGCTATCGTCTGGTTCGTTGCTCTATGTTAAGACAATATTGATGCTATAAAGTTGTATGCCGATTTTCCTCTTCTTATGTTTTCTGGGTGCATTCGTAGCACATCGTAACCAGCTTTTACCTTGCATTCCATGCTTGCTCTTCTGTATTTCAACAAGATTCGCTTCCCTGGTAGTAAAAACATATTGCGGCCGCAAGCCGTTTTTGTCCCTATGACAAAGTCCCGACTTCACGCCTCGTAAAGGTAGAGAAATCTTTATCTATTCATGAAGGGTAATACAGAAAGACCCTGGTTCATACATATGGATCTCATCCTTTGATTCAGAGTTGGCTGTTGAAACCACTTTACAACCTTGCTTCAAGTTCGCTATAATGGACAAGGTAATATCCCATCATATCCCACAGTGCTCTCACATTCTGCTTCTATTAAGCCAGAAAAAAACCCTATCATCGTTTATATCTTTTAGCAAACACCGTTAATTTGCCTATCTAGCTAACACACTAACGAGCTACAGTCGAGTTCTTCTTCTCTAAACGGCCTCCCCACCAACGTCTTTCTCCAAACCTTCGAATGTCCCTCCTTTACCTGCTTTTTCTCTTTGTGTAGAAGCTGTAGCTGACAGGCAATGACACATATCAAAGTGAGGTTATGAGTGGCGACTGAAATGGTGGAAACCGTATGATGTGTAAATGTTAATGGCAATTTTCTTTCGCATTGAAAAGAGTTACAATAACTGATCAACAAAGATAAGATCCATATCATCATGCCTTGGGAAGAACTAATACTGTCATCCACTAATTCCATAACTAGTGAGTTTGATCTTGTCTCAGATAGCACATTTCTTTCGTAGTGTTTGAAGATAAGCTCCTGATGCATTGTTACACCTAATACTGTGCTTGCTTTCTTCAGTCAATAATAACAAGAACTTCTTTATTCGTAATTATGGGGCGTGAGTACTTGCAATAGATTTAACTCAAGACATTATGTATGCAGTTTTAAACAAACTTTTTCATCGCTTCCTTCAAATGTATTAAAGCTACTAAAATTGTTTCACTATTTACTATGGTGTACCTAATACTTGTTCATGGTTAATGCACCAACCCCCTACCTGCTTCTTTGTTCTAAATGAATTTTGGATTGGTCCGAAAGGAAGGAGTCAGTCTATGAATAGAATAAGTTTATTTTGCGTACAGTTTTATCGTCTCCTCTTCCCTTAACAAAGTTAAACCTTATATCTGGATAGATTTACTTTTTGAGAAGTTCACTCAGTTGAAATTACTTTCACACATTTGCAGTCTGTAAGCAATCACTTGCTATCGTTAGCTAGATCCTCTTTTGTAGAGATTCTGCCCATCTTTTTTACCATGACTAAATTGCTACATCCTTGTAAGGAGTATTTTTTATTGATTTAAAAGCAAAGAAGGCACCACAATCGATACTTTTGCTTCATGAATTTTAGGTTAGGTATTTTCTAATTTCTGTTGTCCACATTTATTGTGAACGATAATCAGGTTTGCATTTGCACGTCCTTCAATTTCTGTTACAGTAATAGATGCTAATGATGGCTCAGAGAAATTTTTCGTATTTTCAGCTAATCGATGGTGTATTATTCACGAAACTGTACCTAGAGTGACTGTCAATGACACTATCTTGATATGATGGCCGTGACTGAATGTTGTCTCTATTTGCTATACTGCTGAGTTAGGAAAATTGAAAGCTAACAACCCTTTGTCACTGTTAACACACATCTTAATGCGGTGAGACAGTGTGACATCACGATTTTGAACATTTTTGAATTAAGGGGAAAAAACTCAATTTTCATGTTACCCAATTAGTGAGAACGTCAATGGCCAAAAT
>JAAAKL020013404.1:0-12485 GCA_010016065.2 Carybdea cf. marsupialis auct. non (Linnaeus, 1758)
CCATATCTGGACACTCCTTTCATGTGGCAAGTGTCTTGCGTGATTTGCTCCATTTTCACCGAAATTTAGTAAAAGTTGATCTTCTATTTGTCCATGATTGTAGGTCAAGCCATTTGTAAGAGTATTAAGCATGCAGTGTTACACACTTGAAACAACCGACATTAGGTTCTTAAAGAGGATACTTACTTCAAACTTAAAACTGGATTTTGGCTTGCTGGATCCTGCCAGTTATGGGAGCCCAAGTTTAAATATATACACTATCACTCTCAAAATAGAGTTAAACATTTCTGGTAACCGAAGAGGGATGTATCGAAGGGAAGATTCTTCTTCGTCTTTTAGCTTAAACCTTTTTAGGGGTTGTCACAGCGGATCATTTCTTTCCACTTTTGCTCAGTCATTGACGTCCTCCATCTCCACACTAGAAACCACTATATCCTCCTTTACAACATCTAACAACCTTCTCTTCGGCCTTCCTCCCCGTCTCTTCCCTTGGGGTTCCATTTTTAGTACTTTCTCCTCTATTACTGATCATTATCAAAAGAATTTAAAAGCACCTATACTTTTAGGTCCAAATTCTTGGTAGAGTTTATTAGGCTGGTTACGCTGGATCACACCTTTCTGAAGACAGCTACTGTCAAGAGCTTCCATTTATTTTGTAATGGCACTATTACTGACGATTCCATAACTCTTACCAACGGAATAAGCTGTTCTTATAGTGGAAATAACATAAGAAGTTCTCCCAAATTAAATTTAGATGCCATTAAAAGAAGTCCTATTCTATACGTAGCATGCTGCTTCTGGCGCTATTACGGCAAGTGAATGTCATACCGTCAAGGATTGTAAATATGATAATTTAATCTCCGTTCTTCCCACTGGCAAATGGTTCAAAAGTGTCAGCAGAAGCAGAGAAAATTTTTTACAAAAGTATTTCACTGTTTTGTACCGGAATTTATTTACCAAAGTCGAAACAAGAATATTTCAATTTTCCTCAGCTTATGAAATGATCGTATTCTATGTGACTTTATTCTAGATTCTTTTTGTACTTCAAATTGAAACATGCGAAGATTCGCTTTTTCAAGACACGCTTGGGGTAACGAAAGCTACACAAAAGTGCCAATGTCCGAGGTAGTTGCTTACTCGAGAAGGCCTCTACGCTTGCTTGCATGTTGCCAATCTGAACTCGGTCCACCGTACACATAGGAAAGACCCACTACTGATTTTAAGTACAGTACAGTTGTGTGAATGATCAGAAGATCAGAACATTTGAAATCTTTGCCTCATTTTTGTGAGTGCTGTAGACCCACATGTCGACAACAGTTATACTCACCTGAAAACATTTTCTCGTTATCGAAATGCTTCAAACCCTCATAATTTTATTGCGAATTATAGAAGGAAAAGTTCCAGACAACATTTTTTATGTGAAAGTTGATTTCTTTTCAGCAACCAAATCAATTCACTTACGAAGTAATTGTGTTATAATACAAGCTTTAGCAAAGTCTTTTAGTTATGGATTATTATTTTTCAGATCGTATTTCTAGTAGACTTAAGATTTTTGTCTGCCATTCTCGCGATGTCGACCTTTTTATCAAGCTTCCTTGAGCACATTTTTAATCTCATTGCGTTTTAAGTTTATAATGGAAAAAATGAAAGAAGGTAGCACAAAAGGTCTTTATAAAATACAGGTTGTGATAGCACGTGACGTATAACGGCAAAGGATTTTACTGGGCGCCATATTCTATCCAGTTTAGGGACGACGTTTGATTTTGTATACAGTAACAGACATGGTCGCAACATATTTCCCTTCAGAACTTCAAGATTCCTTGCTCTCTCGCCCAAAATTGCGCAAATAGGCGTGAACATAATCACAAGATTGTAGGCTTTCCAACTTGAAACACAAACGATGAGTGGAGGACGAGATAGGTTATCTATCGTATGCGAGATAATCGGAGTCTATCGATTTCAAGTTTTCTCTGTAAGGTGAGGACTTGTCCTACCGTTGAATGACGTAAGATGAGCAATGGTTTATATGCCTTGCATGAAACCTTGCGCATGACATACCTTGCGCTACCTAAAACCTCTCAAAAGACTTATAAGCAAACAACAACACTTGATGAAAAGTATCAATTGAAAAAATGAAATGGCAAAACCTGAACTGCCCGAATTAAAGATCATCCTGTTATCCAGTTGATTTTATTATAAAAACAGCACAAATAAACAGTACATATTAATGCTAAATATCTAGCAATGATAACAAAGATACGAACTTGGAATCTGACAAATGATCATGAATATTACTAGCAAATAAATCAAAAAGTACTTCTTGTGTCCTTGAGATCAAGACCAAAGCACCACAGCTTGTCGTTGCAACTAAACGATTTTAGGTCTCCCCAGCTTACCGAACCTTAAAAAATAGAATATAAGCTATTTTTACCACTAAGTTTTGCATGTTTACGGATGAAGCTAGTGCGTGGTCACCACTACGCAGCAAGCGAAACTTAACTGCGAAACTAAAGGAATAACACATCGAAACTTCCTCAATCGGAAGTAATAGTATCTGGCAACAATCCTTGACCGATGATGTTTATCTCTAGATGGTTAGCCAAACAGGCTTCTCCTATTAGTTTAATTCAGTTATGACCCCCGTAGGCGAGGGTACACTCGGTATCGCGATGCAGATTACCTGCAAGGTGCAGCTGTTGTTGCTACAACAATTTTCCAGTTAGACATTCCTGTGGTAAAGCTTTGTATTATGACGAGTTCTAGTGCAACAAGGTATGTGGCGTTTCGTCAATGTTTTCATTGCATCTAGTCTCAAATTGCGATTTGAGACAAATTATTGACTATATAATGTTATGTTATTCCTGTGAGATGGCGCCTCGAGCTGCAGGGCTGTCGAGAGTCAGTGAACATCGAAGCACAAGGGTGGAAATAGCGATTGGGCCCCTTGCGGCTGGGTCACTGTTTCTTTAACCTTACCCGATGAACATGTTTTGCGCCTTCAAATTCCATGGACCCCCGTGCTATAGGGTGGTTATTCCATTTGTCCCCTGACTCAATTGCAAATTAAGGATGTCAAATATAAGGAGAGATTGTAACAAAATTGATCCCACTTCTTCTGTAGTTTATTACCTTCTATTCGTAAAAAATTGATAAGTAAACTTAGTAAAACACACATAACATAGATGTTAATGACAATACATACTTTTAGCTGTTAAGAAACATTACTTATGTAGAAACACTGGTGATGACGTCACCCACGTGTTAAAGTAACTCAACGAAGTAGCTTGTACATCCGGTAATAAAGAAAAATTACTAGGTTTATGGGAAGTAATATTATGTCTACCAGTATGTATTAATAATGTACATTGTACTATGATTGTACTTTCTTTAGTCATTCAATTTCACAAGGTCTATATGTTAAAGTGGAGGTATAGGACACAATTGTATTGGATCTGTGCCAATAGGTTGCAAGTGATTTCTAACTATGTACCAGAGTTAGGTACACTTGACCAGGACCTCCCAATTTTAAGAAACCTATGGGAAAGCCTCTCCTCCTATGATTAACAGCAGTCTTTATATCAAACTTGCTGCCAAATAATGTACTTGCTGTGTAGGCTATTTCACATTCAGAATTTTGGTCTACCAAACAGAAGCTTTGAAAACATCAAAAGTTGAAAATACGATCGAGTGAAATGTTCAACGAAACAGCAACATACAAAAAAATCAAAATCACTCGCCACTTAACAGTATAAACATAATGACTAGTGGAACATTTTATAATGGTCCTATTTTAAGATATTTATTAAAAGACTTATCTGTCCTTCTTCTTTGACCCTCTCAAAGTAAAGTATAGAAGAGCGCCAAGAAAGAGTTATTTAGGACCCCTTAAAATCAAGTAAACGAAATTTTTATTCGGGGCTTTGCTCTCATTGAGACTACAAGTTTATTTTGAAAGCATTATATCACACTTTGCGTGCAAGTGATACTTTCTTGATGAAAAAGACAAGTATGGGATAGATTGGTCAGTCGTGAGACACTGTCCACCCCCCTCGTCGCAGAAAGTCAGCGATCTACGATGACCATCGCAGTAACTGGAGCAAGTCACAGCAATGTCACGGAAAGTCACAGCTGTAGTCATGCAAAAGCTTTTATCTGGTAGTTCAAGAAACTCGTTATTTTACTTATAAACTCAGCCGCTGGCTTTAACTATTGTATTGTATGTAAATACAATTTTTCTTGGCGATTTCATTTCTGTCGGGTGTTTCCTAATTACGTGTTTTTTTCCGGTCGGTTTATTTCGGCTGTAAGCTTATGGCTAAACGATCTTAAATTGTCCCAAATTTCCAAATTCTAAATGAAGTGCGTGTGTGTGAACTTCGCGGAAGGATATGGTCTCAATTGGTCTCATCGCAGCAACCTCGAAAATTTTCTGCGATGGGGGTCCACCCTATGCACATCTGTAAGATGGACATTCAAAACTGTTATCAACAACACCTCGATGTGCAACATTAGCAAACTGATATCGAACTTGCCCATTCTTCCTGTAGTTGATATCTATATTTATTGAACACAAAGTTTGATAGAAGGCTTAGTGTAAAGCGCTCTTAACAAAACCAACTCCTATATTAGTTGTTTTAACTACTAGATGTGTGTGGGAGTGAACTAGGGCTGTTTCTATCATTCAAATATGTACACAAACATCAATATTGTTGGTCCATATAAAACTTGCATCGCGCCATGTCTGCACATGTTTTGAAGTTACAATACTCACAATCTTAATACTACAAGTTAAAGCAACTGTACGCATTGAGTTTATTTCTTAAATAAATTGAATAGATGCTTATTAACCTAAGTCATGAACTGCCACGACCTCCATGGGCCTATACAAATTTTCCGTTCTCTCGTGAATTAATCAAGGTATGTAAAATCAGGTGATCAATGAGCAGGTCCTTCAGTGTCAATGATATGTTTTGGGCGTATCTACGTAAACCTGTTCGTGGGGGCAGAATCAGTGGAATGTAACGAAAGTGTTTATGATCAGCTCTGATTTGAACATTTACTATGAACCCTTTTTGGTGCTATCTACCTTGCTTCATCTGTCTGGTTAACCTTAACTTCATCATCCCACTTGATCAGAATCCCCGAGCACGACCCAGATCTGGTCAAATACTTGTCCTAATATTCTTGCATTACTATGTTCCCAATATATAGAAGAGACGCAATCCCGTTGTCGATCTCAGAGAAATTTAACTGAATTTCAAGGATCCTATACAATAATACTGGTATACCAGCACCTGTCACAAATCCCGAAACATCCTAATTTCAAAATTTTCTTTGTCAGGAGTCAGCGACACTAGGCAACTTATAGTTCTACTTTCTTTATGTTGAAAGCTCCAGGGTTCCACGGTTTGAGTCTTGTTAACTCTATATGACCTGGCTGTCAACAGTTAGCTACGGGAGGCCTAGTGATTGCTGCACTGCCTTAAGGTATCATATCATATCCACGTATCAGATACACCATGACATGGGTAATTGCCTCTGCCCACCATTGGCGTCCTTTTTTTATCAAGCTTTAGCAAGGTCCCTAGCAACGATTTTAATCACTGCTTCAACCCTGATTCTGTGGGAAAAGTAGTTATTTTTCACGCGATATGGCGATGTCGTTCTTCCGCACATAGGTGAGCTATGTTGACTCCCATTATATATGACAAAAACAGAGTCTATGGCCTCGTTTTTATTATACCAATACGTGTCACGACCTGTGTTTTATTATTAGACCTTGGGATAGCTAGCATTTATTGATAGCCTGGTAATGAGACAATCAAGCTGCAGCAATTCATTTAATATCTACAGGGAGCCGCTACGCGTAGAAAACCTTGTGTAGTGCATCACAATTCCAGTTTGACACATTTTGATCATCTTTTAAGTTTTTAGGTTTAGAGATATCTGCTGGTCGTTCAGAGCTCAGAAATTATGGTGGTTGAGAAGGATGATTTTTAAGTTATTGATATGACAATCAATAGATGCCGTCGAGGGAAATGGCAAATTGAAACGCACTTCAAATGTAGCCACATGTAAATTTAAGTAAAAATTAGTTAATTATTGAGATTTCAGCATTCAGCTGCTCACTGAAAATTAGTTAATGGATTTTTAAAAATTACTCCCATATTCTTTCTCTTCGCCAAAATTTTGGCATCTTTGATTTATGCCAATTCTGCGTCTTTTAATTCTGTATAAGTTGCATATCGAAACGTAAGCACATGCAAGCATGGAGAGTGAGGAATCGGTTAAAATGTTATCAAAGAAACTCCTAAGGCAACTGTTATTAAGATTTAGACTGTCTCAAACATTTCACGTCATGCAACCAGATAAAACAAGTGGGAGCATGGATGTTATGGAATACTTTATAGAACCTTACATATATGATATCCATCATTGATATCCACCAATAAGCAGATTTGATTCATTCTTACTTTTACAATAAAGAAAAACTGAAATTGCAAAACGTCTAGATTTACACAAAGTCAAGAAATGTATTTTACACTAGATTAAGTATTGAGATTGCTAGCAGCCGTCATTGGCATATTTTTCTTCGTTATATTGTTAACTACACCTCAGTGCCCCATTTGTTTACGTGGGTAACTAATGAAACATATCGACTTTACAATATTAACTACATTAAGAAAATGTTACAAGTGAATTGTAAATTGATTTAATACTTTTTTTATTGAAACATGTCTTGTAAAACAACAGATTTTCACAAGAACTGAAAGGAACCCCAATCCTAATTACTTTGGAAAGCCAATCAGTATATAATGCTTGATTGTTGGGCTTACGTTGAAGCATAAGCTTGAGCATTTCAATTGAAACAACAAGGGTTGGACAGGTCTTTGATGCTTTAGAGCAGCGGTCAGTGAATTGAACCGGGAATCGGGAATCTTTGAAGGACAGCCATATTGAGGTTATTAAGGAAAGCAATATACAAGCAATATACAAGCAATATTTTTGCCAGTTTTATAGGGAGAAGCTGTTTCATATTGAACAAAAAATCAGGATTGAGATCTTTTGCTGTGCCTTATGTGTTTATGATTGTAGACTCAATTAGGGTTATGAGTCAAAGGGGAGCTTGATTCTTGGTAAGGTCACACGAGTCAGCCAAGTAAAATATTGGGAGGTACTTCATAGGTAGAGACATAGTAAATGTTGATACTAGTCTTATTCATGAACACTTTGCGTTCAACATCCTGAAGAAATTTGCGGAATATTGTATAAGAACACCTAGAGAAGTGAAGAAAGATCAGGGATACTGGGCCTTGTCCACAAAGAGGGTGTTTATCATGAAAGAAATTAGTATCATTCTAGTCATTGGAAATTTATTTCTATTACCCACGTCATGATTTTATATATAATAAAAATTGTATTGAGAGAGATAACTAGAAAAGTATTAGGGATAGCCAGAAGGGTTTGTATACAAAAATAGTGTATTTCAATTAAAGATGAATGTAACAATAACCATTCTTACAAAGCAAAGTTGAAGATTCCATCAATCATGTTTAAGTAAACATTTGATTAGAATTACTTCTAGAATACAGTACTTAATTGATAAGCTATAAACGGCTATTGAAGTAATGCTATGGCTGTTATTGTCGGGTAGATCATGGTACTTATCACTTGCCAGGAAATAATTTGTTAGAAGTTTTCGTATATTCAGGAAGATTTATTGAATGGTTGGTTGCCAACGTGTGACCATTTTCCCAATTATTGCAGAAATCCGATGCATACTTTTTGTTAGCAGTGGATTTGATACGTGACCTGACCGTAACAAAATTTGTGGATCTTAAACCACGCCATTGTAGACAATGATATTGTAATTCAGTATAATTACTAAATTTTTTCAAAGTTCAAATTTTATGTCTTGAAGTTTGCCGTTTTTGTCGTTTGTTGGCTCGTTGTTGTGTCATAGGTAGGGTTTACTTACACATTTTGTACCAGTGTTACCTACAACCTCACTATCATTACGAGGGTTGTTCATACTGCCTCTGTACGTGCTGAACACCATAACTAAACCAGTGTTACCTACAACCTCACTATCATTAAGAGGGTTGTCCATAGTGCCTTATCTTAATACGCGAATTACGGAACAACGTTTTAACGATTGAATGCCTAATCACCAGACATGAACGTTGCACTAGGCGTGGAGGAGAACACACAAAGCTTTCAGTTGATAATCCTCTTCAACCACTTCTTATTACAGTGAATATTAAACCTGTCTTTATCAGACTAAGGACTGCTGTGATAACTGGGACGTACTTTACTGAAAGTAAAGAGACCGTCGAGCTTAAGCCGGTGTCGTATCATTGGTATCTTTCAAATTTGATCTGCTTTTCTCAGGTAACCAAACCCTTGTATTTACTCTTAATACCTAAGTAAACACTCCTTCATCCTTCAAGATAGAAGTTTACCTCACTATCAAAATTACAGTTTCTTCTCAGCGATAAGGAAGTCACAAAGCAAAAATTTGTAGATATCGTAAGATTTTAGCACTTACCGCACTAGTCAGTAAAATAGTAATATAAGGACTCCCAACTGGCACGGAGTAAATCTCTGCTAACGTGTCACGCTTTCTCTAAGTGATTTGAGTCATATTTGTCGAATAGTATTTTTCCTAAGCACCCTCTTCCCCTGTCAACTCCAAACCCTTTGGAAAAGATGTTTTTAGATCAAGGATACTCATATAGGCACATAATAAGAAACTCGTCTTAACTATTACTTACCCCTTGCACTCTATGACATTAGATTTGTTCAGCAATTTCTATTACATGTAAGGCATTATAATGCATATAAGTCTTGTCTTTACTTTAAAGGTGGAAATAACAACCCAATTGTTTCACGAGTTCCGAGCGAGTCAGCTGTAGAGGGCTGCACTCTGCAGATATTTTGTTTTCATGTGACATTTAGCGGATAAAGACAGGATGCTATGGGCATCGTTTTAATTGCCGATTTATTTTACTTTCAGCACTTCAAGTAGGTATCCGTTAAGAACCGTTGTAGGTCACGTGATGTGGCTATGTTCATTGATTGGTGCAAAAGGCGAGAGATGATACTTTCTTCGGTAGCGCTTATGTTTATAGCAACTACCACTCATTAGTGAGGTACATGCGGTGTTGAAATGTGTTTTTCTACTTTAGTCACCTGTCCAGTTGATCTCTATTTATAACATTTGCATTCACAACAAAGAGCGCTTCAGCATCCATGGCACTCTCTAGGTTAAGATCCGGGATTGACTTCATTAGGGATGACATCACCGGGAATAGTTTCCTAAGGAATGACTTCCCCGGAAGAAGTTCCTCAGGAATTACTTGTGCAAACCCTTACAACGATCAACACGAAATCACAAACAGCAGTGCAGTGCAAAGTCAGCATGTTCACAAGTGAAGCCTCCTTGCTGTTTTTATTTACTTTCATTTGAAAGAATTATTCTATGGCAATAACAAATCGTGTAGATAACGTTTCCAAGATTAGTAAAAGCAGAAACATCGTATGTCTGTGTTGGACTCCCAAGTCGCTTATCACATGTCTCGACCGTTCGTTACAATCGCAAATTCTCCAATTCAATTGGTGGGATAAGTTTTCTTAGGCTGGCAAAGACTGACCCTCGTCGATGTTTATTTATGATTAATTTCTTATGAGTTCTGATGATCCACTGCACGAACCTATGAAAGATAAACGAACAGGTATACGGTATGCAGGAAATAAAAGAGATTTCATAAAGGACCGCGGGGAGGTATTAGCTATGTCTCATCTGTGAATAAACAGTTGTCGAGAAGCGAAGATGAGGAAAAATAAAGTAAGGATTCTTGCGGTTTCAAACCTACTTCTATTTGGCTCGAGAGTTAGAGAAGACACGCTGTATAAAAATATGTGTATGCAGTACGATGCAAAAAGCACTGGTGTTTATCGCAAGGTAGTGCAGTGATGGAGCGGAATGTGTTGGAAGCAGCCAGTGTAATAAAACAGAAACCAGCCTGAAGAGCAGTAACATCTCCGATGAAAAAATATTGTAAAATGGCCAGACATACCACCACCATCCGCCCTCGTTGCAAAGCTATCTTTAACATGATGAGCCTCGCAGTTGAAATCCGCGATTTTTAATGAACCATCTTCAAAATCAGGAGTCCTGCAGTTTCAACTGCGCAGGCTCCACAAGAAGCTTGTACACACAGTGGAAACTGGCCTACTCGTTTACCGCAAAAGACTTCTGCTTGCCGAATATCAATCAATTTATCTTTTTTGTCTATCTACTATCTACGTTGTTGCTTACGGACAAAACTCCCTTTAAGTGTGCCAAAAACGGATTTTTAACACCGCTCTTTTGACGTATTGAATTGCCTCGAAGCAAGAGGTGATGGAAGATTTAAGTGCTCTACATACACAGTTGTTTGATATTTTTAACCTCTCGCTTAATAATTAAGAGGCGTACAGGAGACCATCGGTAATTGCTTGGTCCTTTTTCGAAATCCATAGTTTCATAGGCGTGATAAACATGGTTATCACTCAATTTCTGTAAGTAAAGGAGATATTTGCCTCTGTCATTTGATTTTAAAGGTGGTCACACCATTGGAAGTAAAAGTCGTATGAATTAATCCCTACGAGCTATAGTAGATCCAATATTTACTCAAGCAGTATGTTATTTGATTTTGCAGGACAAAAGGTTGCGCAAGGACATAGCAACGAGACAGATGTCTCTGTGCGGTATTCATCGGAAGTTACGCACTGGTTTAATCGGCAAATCGAACTTTTTAGAAAACCCAGCGTCTTATTACTGTACTTAAGAAGATTGACTATGTTTAGATAAAGGGTATTTTTAGGGCTTTTGTGATATATTTGTTCAGCCAAAACTTGTCTATAATAAGACCAGTTTATTATCCAACAAAGGTATAACTCAGACTCTGTGACCTGCAAGTTTCAACAGACTTTAAATGTATTGCTCTTTACCATTACTACTAAGGGAATTGTTATTGTTTATGGAATCCTTCTTGTTCATGTTTGGCCTGCTTCACTATTTTGACAGACCTACACCTTTATTCAAGTACAGAGCAAACTAATATGTCATGTTTCATACCATTTTTATTGATGTGCAAGTACGCCAAAATAGCATACACTAATGTTATTCCAGAGCTAAAAGCGTCAACAATTCATGAATCGTCAAAGTAGGGCCAGGGGTAATATTGTTCTATTTTTTGAATGGTTGAAAAGTACTTCCCATACGTGAAAACGTAGAAAAGACTGTCATTGCCGGAGGGTGCTTTGCTCAGTCCGTAGCCTTCGGTTTGGAACACCGAAGAACCCCTATCTTTTCAGCTCATACAATTTAGAATGTTTTTGTGAGATCAAAAATTACTGTTACAAAAGTATGAAAGAATCGACCAACAAAATACCTCTCCATGTGTATAGTGCTATACGTAACGTACGCACTATACGTACGGTCATATTTTACGTATTAAAATATGGTCCCATTGTACTGTGATCTTATGATCTTATGTTTGGATAAATTATGACCATATACAGTATATTCTTGATTCGAAAATTGTGTTCATTAACGGATTAACTTTGCTAAAGATTTTTGCCAGACACTGATCACAGCAATCTTCTTGGCAAAAGGGAAAAACCTTTTTATTTGTAGTAAATGAGACGATTGTAAGACGTTGTTGCAACTAAACCCTATCTGTGTGACACAGTTTCGGTCATTTTTAGTCGGGACTGTATCAATCAATATATTTCTTGCTCAGCCCATTACTCTAGCGTAAAAGGGTCTCTTCATGAGAAGGTGAACTCGAAATATAGCCAGATGCAATACGTATTTACGTTGTTAGCCCTGTATGTGTGTTGAATACCTTCCAATGATTCGTTAAACGGAACTGCAATTTTTGAAAAATGACCGTTCCGTTGTGTGTTGGTTAACAAGAATTAACGATGAACAGAGATATTGCTATAAGAAGGCAGAAAAGGAGGCAGAACTTTCGGTCAACAAGCTTTTGTCTCTCTTAACAAAGTCATGTGGCATGTTTGCGTTATGTTGGGCCTTCGTCTGTCGAGCTATTCTTGTCCGTTAAGGGTATCTCGAATCCAGGAATTTCATTGCCATTCTTCCACATTTTTGTCAATGCAGTCTCCTATTTCGATGATCATATGAACTGTATATTTCTGGTTTAGTGTGGTCTTTCAAACTTCAAATTAATGTACGTAATGATCAATTTTTATTTGATATACAAATTTCAAACTTTGATGTTTTATGTAATAGTAGTAGTTATAATTGTAAAGTTACGCCAATCTGACACCATTTTACCAAATTTGTGGACCCCCGGGAATCACTACGACAGCTTTACTGGTTGCGTACTCTAGAATTGCTTAGTTAATTTCTTTTGTAATTTCTTTGAAAATTATATATTTATTCTTATACATTTGCACGAAAGTATCGATTGCAC
>JAAAKL020013405.1:0-11120 GCA_010016065.2 Carybdea cf. marsupialis auct. non (Linnaeus, 1758)
TGTCCTCCAGTATACATAGTCATAACTTGGTCCAAAGTGATCCTCTTATATTCGTGTTAGACCTTTTGTCAAACGCAGCCGCATTGTCGCTGTTCTCTGACGGGACTCGTATCGTCAGGATTGGCAACCAATGGCTTAACGTAATAAATCGGTGGAGGTACCGTGCATCCACTTAAACCTTCCAGCATTATCCTGTCATCTTTTACTCCGTCTACTGTGATGAGATAGCCTTTCGCTTACAACATTTTTAGATGAGATCGTCGTAAAGGCCTAACATCAACTGCTTCCACGCCTCCCCACACCAGTTCGTGATGAGAATCTCCTCTTCTTCTGTTGCTGTAAATGGAACATTTCTGTCAACATTCTCATACCATTGATTTGCCTTCTCATCGTCTTTGAGCCACTTGTCTTGCTCTTGTCGGTTGATCTGAGCTATCACAGAATCAGCGACTTGCAACAATGTTGCTGCTTTGAACACACCTTAGTGAACAGAGAGAACGGTTTGAAACTGATTTGTTTGTTGTTCTTTTAAGTTTTCCAAAATATCGGTCAATATCGGTCATCTGCTTCTGATTAACGTTTTGGCTCATTTAACTAACAAAGACGTGTCGACTCAAGCATTTTCCTGAAAATAAATACTAATGCCAGAATGCGACGCCATTCTTTACCTCAGTTTGATGCCATTTATTGATCCACAGAATATCCACAGCCAATTAGGATTTCTCTCCAGACTCTCCAATACACATCTACAGCCTTCACTGTTTTTTACTTCGGCCAGTGTCTGCCAGGCCGTTATGTCCAAACTGTGTTATAACGCTGATCCTTTTCGATTACTTCGTAGTTTCTCTTGTGATAAAGATCTAAAAGAAGGGGTGGATGGGGTAAACATTATATAAGAGTTTTGGAGTAAATCATTTCCACGTTGGTTCTCTTTCATCGTATATGCCAATTCAGATCTGCCTCTCCCCTTTCATACGGTGTCTGTTCATCAGGTCCTTTCGAAAATGTTGTTTTCCGTACTTTCGGTTACGCAGCTAGGCACTCATCCTGGCAATTAAATGGCGAAGAGGAGTTGTTACATGCTTTCCTATTAAAAACAGTAGGGGTCATTCTGTTGATCTTTATATCATTTGTCTTTGTCAGTTCAATTGACAAGGTAACTTCGACTCTTCGCAGTCTGTACTTCCTCTTGCAACTCGCCAGCTCTGCATTTATAGTCCCACGTCTCGTCGTTGTCAAGTTGCTTCGCTTCTCTTCTTCCTTTTCCTTCAAATTTTTTTCTTTGTTATTCAGCCAATTTGAGACCTGAGAATGGCCGATGCAAAATTTTCAAGGAACTTCATCTTGCAACATTGCGTCTCGATGCAACGTTTCTATCACCGCAACATTAAACGAGGTTTCTTGCTTTGCCCTCTTCTCCCTGTCTCAGCGGATCGTAATGGAACTGTACAAATTTGTCATACCCGCTTCGGTCGCTTCCTTTGTTTTCATATGCAGTAACATTTATTTAACATTTTATCAACAAAGGAAACTGCAACAGAATTTTTGTATTCTTAGGTGACATTGAACGAAATTCTTATTGCATGGCAGTGTATGTCTTTTACGGCTCTTTTCTTGTAAACATTAATCGATAGGTAAAGAATTACCATTCGATCAAGGTAGCAAGAGAACCAGTTCGCTTTACATGGGATCGCTATTACTACACATGAGATGATCATTTATTCTAATGTTAAACAAACTGTTATCTAAGTGTAGGCTCAGGGATTGCTTTCTCGCCCATGATCTTTAAAGATACACAGTCCACAGACTGTTATTTATGCTTAAACATATATGTATAAAAGTTTCTGAGCAAACGTTTAACAAAACTTCATTGTAAAATTGTTCACTGTTGGTAGTCTACATAAATTTAGTAAACAATCAGCTATTAACAGATATATGTATGTCATGATAAGATTTAAAAAGTCATAGGAAATTGTCTTCATTACCGTTTCGAAATTGACATTTTTATGAAAACTATGTATGTTATATACTTTCTGTTTTTTCAAGATTGGTCCTTATTGCCAGAGCTTAACCTCGAATCCTTGTGGAAGTTGTCTTTGCAAAGACACGTGTGGTGTATCCAAGTATACTTGTCTGTGCAAGAATCGTAAGTAAAAATTACTTTTGTTCTAATTATCGAGACATAGTAAATAATGACAGAAACCTAAACTAGGTCTAGCCATGATGATATTTAACTGTTGCAAAGAAAACAGGATTGCCATGGATACTAAATAAGGAGACACGTTATAGTAAGTTTTCTCAGAGATGTCGTAAAGCCAATTTTATTACACCAGGTCAGCGATAAGCTACCATCATATTTAAGATCCATCTTACTTCATACTTGCTCTTTAGTTTCCTTCATATTTTTGTGCAATCTTTTTCCTTAAGTGTCATTCGAGTTGCTAAGATTTGATGCTTAAAAGTGTCTCATTTGACTTTTACAAATTATTTCGTCAGGACCAAATCGTGTAGATTGGGAGAAAGGAAGGGTTTCACAATACCTCAATGGCCGATATGATATCAATGGCCGGCATGATATCAAGTTGTAGGTTTTTCTGTTGTGTCCAATGCTAATCTTTGTCACAGCTATCCTACAAAGAAAGAACGGTCGGTACTTTATTGTAGCCACTTTGTTGCCCTATAATGGAATTTACCATCTTAAAGTCCAGACAGAAGACCCATTTATTATAAAGGCTCCAGCCACTGATCTTTAAATAACATTGGAAGGAGCATCTTCACTTCAGTCCACATCGAGCAAAACTTATACCTTAGAGATAAAAACTTAGTCGGTAATAAGTGACTAAAGTTAATAACTAATAAGTTTTTGCAAGTGACTAAAGTTTTTACCGACTAACTTTTTACATAATAATACTTTCACCTTGCCTGTCCTGCAGGTGATCGTATAAATTGCATATCAACTTCGCGTGCAATTCCTTGATACGAATCAAGTTCAGACATGCTTTCAATATTGATTCAAGTTACCGTTATAAGAAGAAAGTGGATCATTTTCTAATCCTTTAAAATTTTACTTGTTTAAATTTTCTCTTTGGTTTTTGAAATTCATAAGTAACAAAGACTTCGTAAACTTTAACTAAACATTTTAGTTGGCAAAAAAGAAATTTTGATATTTAAAATTTAAGTCGGTAAAAAGTGACTAAATTATGGCTTAATGACTAAAGTTTTTACCAACCAAAGTTGTTACCAAAACAGTCTTTACCTCTAAGGTAAACAATTTTGCGTAACATGGTGACCTCCCCTCGCTATTCTAACTTCAAAGGGACTAGTATTCCCGACTACACTTTTTTGCTATTGAAAAAAATAGGATTGCTCTATCAAGTCTATTATAGAGATCATTACTTTCAGCACTATCTCACTGCTTCAAAATTTTCTATAGGATGCCCTGCATGACTAATTAAAATTGATCAATAAAGGTTACTACTATGAAGGAAAACTTATTAAATGTTTCTTCTATAACTACCAATAAATCCTTAGGACTATTTAGAATACCATTCGACGAGAGTCCCCTGACTACCCCAAAGTACAAAAGCCAAATGTGCTAATTAGACCACTAGTTATGTACTCTGGCTATGCATTACATTTTCCCGCAGCGCAGCCAATAGTCTGTTTCCAAGCACGAAATGAAGGGCATACCAACGATACAACTTAGCCGAATTCTCAACTTGTATCAAAGAACAAAAAGTGCACCCTGACAAATCGATTGGCTAGTCTTTACCTTCAAACAATAATACCTATTACAGGTGTAAACTGTAGCTCCGATTCCCGAACTCTTTTCATCATTATAACAGAAAATGGTGTTACCAAAATTATGCCTCATTTCCGCATTGTTGAACTTGCTACTGTGAAGTTATGTAGGTGGGACCAAAAGTAGAATCATTAGAATCAGTTAAAGCATGAGCAGATTTAGTTGAAGTCCAGTGTTAGAATATCATTTCCACCAAATAGTGGACTGATATCATATAATTTGTAATAATACAGTTGTATTTATGCTCCTGAGGATTTTACTATACTTTGCCTTTCCAATTCATGTCTGTCAGGAAAAAGCAGACACTGCTAGATGTTCAACCGTACGAGAAAAATTATTTCAAAAACATATTTTCTAATTTTAAGCAAGACAGCTCTAAAGCAAATTTCCACCTACCTAACAACTGTTTTTAACTCATCTTGATGTCATTCTTTGTACATGCGTTTCGTAGGATGCAAAACAAGTGTTACTGCAATCGGTACGGAATCCGGAGCAATCCCAGATAACATGATGTTTGCATCATCTTCACATGAGTCTGCAAATGAGGGTCGCCTCTTCAATAACAAGGCATGGTGCCCGGAACCTGATTATGGATCATGGCTTGGCGTGAGTATGATTTCACTTGAATCTAAATAATGCGATATTGCCTTTAGCAATTTTATACAAGTTTCTATGATTCTAACAGAATGAATGCAGATTAAACGAATTGAAATTCTAGAGATTACAACGCAAACACAGAGATTACATAAGGTTTAAAACAGGCTTCAAGTATAATAAATATTAGACAAGAAATCGGGCTAAACGGGAAAGTAGCACTAAATTGTGTAAAGTATAATTGGTGACTTATATTTGGACCGTTGAAGCCAGTCTTCCTAATAGTATAATGAAAATGAAAATGCTGCTTTCACGATAATTATTTTTAAACCAGCCTCACGTGGAACTAAAGGTAAGAATATTTGCTTTTATTGATTTTCCTTTGCTACTGTGTTTATGATAATGGTTGAAGATAACATAGGTGACAGAATTAGATTCAATTTTTCCGTAAATGAATACAGAATGGAAAAGAGATGAAACGTGCTATTAAATGCGGTTATGCAAGAAAATCAGCCCTTATAAAGTTCAAAGTAATCTAAAATTGATGTAAGCTTCTAAAAGCGGTTGAGTAAAGATAGGTCTATAACTACCAGCGTCTTCAGCCGGCTTGCCTGGTTTCAGACTAGCCCATCCTTTCCCTTGCGTTATAGGTCTCAGCACTGGCCCTTGTTGGTTGCGTCAGTAGGTGTGTCAGCCAGCCAATCCATTGCATGCGGCGCTAGTTATTTCATCATATTTGGGAATTTCCCTTTGCAGACTCGCAGCCTTCACAGGTTTCAATGCAACAAGGATCTACCCTCTCTGTACCCTAACTGACCATTCGCTTTCTCCTAGGTGAGATTTGAATAATGTGTGGTGAGTGCCACGCTTCTTATGTGGCAAGCTATATCGTCTGTAGGCAATGCAGATTTGGTCATTGTTTGCTCACCTGTAACATGCAATATCTTAAGGGAGTATCCAGGCATATCCGCTAGACCTTATAACGTCCACATGTTTTACAGTTGCCAGTCATCTATTGCACCTCCCTTCATTCTCCGAAGCAAGAAGCTTGTTCCGTAAATTTTTTACTGCCGGTCTCATACTGTTGCTACAGGTTTTCCCTCTCCTCCGACCAGCATGTTATACCTTTCTGGGGAGCCACGAGGAACGTGTTTCCTAGAAATTGACACTATCAACCTATTGAAACTTATAGTGTTTCCTTTGGTTTTAGGCACATCCTTTCTCTACTTCCTCTGTGAAAGCCTGCCAATCTGCACCCGGTAAACGTCCACTGGGACACATGTAATGAATTAACTATCTGTCTGTTAGTGCCAGTAGTGATCAGGATGGTCCTGTATTAATTGCAAGGAAAGTCTCTAATTCCTCTGTGAATGCTTGCCAATCTATACCCTGTAAACGTCCACTGGGGCACATAAAACGAATTAACTTTCTGTCTGTTAGATGGTCCTGTATTAACTGCGCGGAAAGTTGCCGAGCCCTACACGAGTGGTAGGGATCGCAGAGTCAGAGTCATGTCTCGTAGTAAAAGTCAACTCAGGATTGTATTCAGACATCTACCACACTTATTGGTAGGTCTCTGGGGCTGTATAGAAAGTGCATGCACCCAAGTTCCGACACTCCAAGTTCGACAATCCTCTCGCCCACCTCATCGCTCACACTATATCCCCATGCATTGTGATGTTAAAGTCACAAGTGACGGCCATATGGAGCTAACGGTAAATTCGTCTGTCTGAAGTCAGTTGGAGTTGTGTGGTTGATGTATATTGATAACAGTAATGTCACCATAGTTATTGCTGTACTATGGAGGACACCATCCAGGGAACATTCCAGCAGATACGTCTGTCAGGGTCCTTTAACATATGTCGCTATGCCGTATTGTCAGTTCTCAATTCTTGAGACAGGTGGGTATCTTTGTATTTTCTTTCCTAGTGGAGAGGCGTATGGATTCAGGTTTGCTTCCTGCTGCTCCACAACGTAAACTTCATAATCCCTCAGCATTCTCGCAAGATAGACACACTAACCTACCGAAATGATCTCGATATCAAGGGAATGGACATTTTTTGCACCCCCAAGTACAATAACATCTTTACTATCTTTAATATCTGATTCTGGCATATTTTTGGTAACTGCAGCACTCTTACCAGCAGACACACGGACCCTTTTACTCTGGGAGACAGCCAAGCCAGTTTTTAAATTTTCTTTTTCGAACTTTAATGCTTTTGAGATGCAAGACCGAGAGCCACCTATGAGGTGTGAGAGGTTTAATATCTCTGAGTCTGGTCCTCTGGGAAGACCATTTCATTAAGCCCCTGTAATGGTGCAGGTCCAAGACCCCTCACAAGCGACAAAGTGGAGATCCAGAGTATGGGAGAGCTTGAAACATGATAGATGGCAGAAGTAAAACATAGTAACACCCTGGTAAAATACGCAACAAATCGTCAAAGACGAATAAGCTTGAAAACTTGATTATCAAAAAAAATGGGAAAGACAGAAAAAACTGGAGATGAATAATAAGCAAATAAAGAAAATGCTAGAAAATGTCTAACTGTTAGTATTATGGTTAACTGACATAAGAACGATAAACTATGACGTCATATTACAATCTTTAAAGCACTTTAAAGGTGGCTGACTATTTACCAGTATGGGTGAACTACCATTTTGATAGTATTATTTTGTTCCAAGGTTTGGTTTAAAACGCGTTAGCATCTTTAAACAGAGTTAATGTAGATACAGTAACTAATAAGCAAAGACCCTACATGTGTATATCCATTAGGGGTACATTCAGCAATGTTACCTCACTGAGACGTAACATAAAAGGAAAACTTTGAAATCGACTGTAGTTCCCACCTTGCATTTTCTATCCATGAAAGTCTCTTTATATCCAAACTCAAACCAAATCTTAATAACAGCCAGCATGTTCTTCCCCTTTCTTTGTTTTGATTGTAAATGGTTGTGTCTTCGTACCTTTGTATCTAATCCTTCTTAACACGCTCTTTTGTGTCACACCATTACTACTTGTAGTATTTTCATTTGGCCAAATTAGTCAGGCATATTTCATTAAGTTGATTTCCTAAGTTATGCTACTTTTCTATTTTTTCATCTCGTACATATGCAACCCAACATAACTGTAAAACACTCCTGATGATGACGTATGTTATATCGAAACCTTGAAAAATTGCTTTATGATCGAATTCTAGTGTTGACTATATTTGCCTTCATACTACGATTAAAAGTTTTACCCTCGGTTTTCTTACTAATAAGTAGGTAAAGAATTACACCCGGATTATCTATTGCTATCAAAGCAAGACGTTACAGAAACAGAGGCTCAGGTCTACCTGGTACACCAACTTGAAAAGTAGATAAAGTGTAACGCTCATAAACACAAATAACAACTCGTCTGGTGTTACTCCCACTTTTTTATAATGATGTGAGATACATCGAAAGCTCAAAAAAATAGTTATATGTATTTGTCAAATTTGGATTAATTCTTTGCCACTATGGTCTTCCTTTGCTCTATTTGCTGGGTTTTAACATTCATTTCCAGATTATGATTTCCACCTGGTCATTCAATCGCAGATGTTTTACAAAGACGCTATGGACACCAAACATTGCTATGTTTTCAGAAATGCCAACACTTAAGAGTATAGGCTTGGAAAGTGGAGCTTAAATCTATGTTTCTTGGAACGATGCAAATCGTCTGGTGTTACTCCCGTGCTTTTATAATGATGTGAGATACATCGAAAGTTCAGAAAAAAATTGTGTGTGTTTGTCAAATTTGGATTAATTCTTTGCCACTATGGTCTTCCTACGCTCTCTTTGCTGGTGTTTATATTCATTGTCAGATTAACATCAAGTATATTAAACTTTATTTAATCAAATAACTCTTATGATATTCCTCTTATCTCCTTAGGTTGATTTTGGCAAGAGGATCAAAGTTTATAAAGTTGCAACACAAGGAAACCCACATGCTCAAAGCTGGGTTCGTTTGTATGTACTTAAGTTAAAGAAATCTGTTTTGGCTGGTTATCAATATTACATGGAAAATGGTAACATACGGGTAAGGAAAATTATATAAGAATGTAAAGGTAGTTACATACTCTCTTCATGCATTTATGCTTTACAAAAATGTTTCTTATATCAATCTTTGTTGTTTTCTCTTATCGTTGTAGGCATCTCATGTCCTTCTTATCCATGTCAATTATTCATGTTAGTTACTAATGATTTTTGTTAACTGGCTTATAATAAACGGTAGAGAAATGGCTACAGAGCAGTTCAATATTTCTTAGCATCAATATAGGAGACCGGTTAGGGGCGTGTTTACTTAAGATTCGCGCTGTGGAAGGTGTAACGTGATACATGACAAGTTGACGTCATGTTAAAGTCATCTGATAATTCCTCAATACCTTCTCTCGGAGGTGGGTTTACACGCATAAGTGAAGAGTCTTTGTACCCTGGTTTTGCTCCTAGCTTTTTTTACTGGCAATCTGCTTCATAAGCTAACATGTTCTCTTTCTTGGGATGACAAATGTTTACAAGCTGCTAGTAATCTACCCTACAACATTTCTGCAATCTGTTTGATAGTAATTCCACCAAAGATGCTAACGAGATTGATAAATTGGTTGTCTGACACAAGTAGACGCCACCTATATGGGGTATTTTTTTAGAGAGATGCGTTCAATCATTAGTTCTCACTTGTACGATTTATTCATTTTAAAAGTATTGCAGAATAGCTTTGTTGCTGCTTCACAACTACAAGCCTCATTATAATGTGTTTTGTGTTTCAAATTGTTGACTCGACTATCTGTTTAAAGTTTCTAGTCCCCCATGAAAATATTTAACCTTCTCTGCTCCCTTCATTACAGGTATTCTCAGGCAATTTCAACCAAAACGTTGTCGTTAAAAATCGTTTGAAAACTCCATCAACTGGTGTGGGAATTCAATTTGTGACAAAAAACTATTACAACCATGCATGTCTGAGAGTTGAAGTTTATGGATGTGAAGTGGACTAAAGAAGAAGAAAAGGGCAATACGTTACACATATAAAAACAGGCAAAATGTCACAGCAAAGATAAACAGTATTTCATATTCCTTTTAGTAACTAGTAGTTTGTTGTCAGACATATCGATGACGCAATATTATTTAGAGTTTAGGCAACACCAAAGTCACAAGACATCCATGGGACGCCAAAATGTGCCGTAACAAAGAGAGGTACAGGTTATTATGCAATGTTGATATAACTCGGACTCATTACACATCTAAAAATATGAGAGCATTTTCACAAATAGTCTTTCATCAGCAACAAGTTCAGTAATCGGAATTCGATTATCTTAGAAATTTCGACATCAAATTTTCTGTTAGTATTCAGTGTACTCCTAGTCTTTGATGATGGAGCAAGATGTTCCGAAACGTCAGACAGATAACAAGTTATCATGTCTCAATTTTTCTTCTTGATTTGTTTCGAAATCTTTATTAATAAGAACTCTGTTTTTGGAATGTTCATGCTTTGTTTTCATTACTGTGGCAACAAACATTTTCCTTAGATTTTCTTAGATCAGTTTGTTTTCTTAGTTGTACGTTTCAAAGATGACTAAAGCGGCAAAAAAGGGCAATACGCTACACACGTTACACAACAGGCAAAATTACACAGTTATCAATCCAGCAAATGCCGATGTACTTTTTCTCTTCGCTTAGCAGGGTTTCCACTTTCGGTCATTGAGTTACTTTGATAGGAGTAGAAATAAAAAGTGAACAGAAAAATGGATGTTATCACAGACAAGAAATTGAAGATTTCCAAGAAGATGGCGGTTGACATTAGATTTGAAGTGTAATGTTCGCAAGAATGCAATGTCGACAAAGTAGATCTATAGAGTCGAAAAACAGTAACTAGACTTTTTCATGCTCTATAAAAACATGCCCTTTCCTCCAGACGATAGAGGGAATTTGTTGTCTACACTAACTTGTAAATTTTGTTTCTGTCATCCCAATAATGACGAAATGAAAACAAGGTTTTGTCATAAAGTTTAAACATATTCATGGTACTACAGAACGAAAAGAGACAATTGGATAGGCAACTCGTTTTGATTAAGAAGCTATTCGCCGTGATGATGAAATTGGCCTGTATAGATAACAAGTTTACATCAGGCTTCCGTGGTAGGGTCCGTTTCTGAGACATTCGAAAAGAAAATTAAGAAGACCGTTATGGAGTGTAACCTTGCCAGCAATCCAACCGTCATGTTTACTAGCCGACCCCTTCACCCTGCAGCCCAGAAGGATTTACTTCCTTCCCTAAGTAGACCGCACGTCCCAAAGGCTTATGGAAAGGATCAAGCAGCAAGAACCTAGGTGGATACGAGAGGAAGGAATAATCACTCTTTTCCAGAAAGCAGCAAGCAAGATCAGCTGTTACGAGACGATCACAGACAGCAACCGCCAGACAATCTGAGATTGAGCAGTATCTTGTGGACAATTTGAATGCCGCGAAAAATATGATAATGGACATTTTACAATTTTAAGAAAGAAACGTCCTAAGTTGCATCTTGCTGTGTTAGACTCTATTAAAAGGGCTCAAGCATTTCCTTTGAGGAATGCCAATCTAGCCAAATATTAAGTCGGAGCTTAAACCTACAAACTAGTTACTCTATAACGTGCCATGCCTTGATTCCTGGGCAGGGCTACGTGAAACCATCTATGGAATGTGTTGTGTTTGTAATTTGAGAGTAGAAGC
>JAAAKL020013406.1:0-12485 GCA_010016065.2 Carybdea cf. marsupialis auct. non (Linnaeus, 1758)
TCCACGGACACTGATTGGTCAAAACAACACCAATCTGGCAGTCAGAATTCTGATTGGCTACCTTGTAAAACACAGTTAGGCAAATAATTTCGTTGATTCCCTTTCGGTTATTTTTTGACGAATCGTACTCTGAGGAGTGTCAGACGAAAAAAGCTTTTTAGTACAAAATGAATTCGCTATTTCGTGCAGTTTTACGGCATTTTTCAATTTCCATACACATCTCTAGGGAACAAACACCCTTTTTCGTTGCTCTGATTCGTATGTAATAAAATGAATGTCTCTCTTTTTAAAATGGGAGTTGACAACAACAAGATTGTTTGCAATGGCAAATTCCAAAATCCGCTCCCCTTCAACACTTCGTGAGCCATAGCCATTGCCTCCATGTACACCCTGATATTCAGCAGGATCTTTACCAATATCTGCATTAAAATCCCCATAGCAGATCTCGGAGTCATTGATTTTGGTTACAGTGACTTGTAGTTCCTTATAGAAAGAATCTTTAATTTCCTCGCAAAGGCCTGCTTGTGGAGCATAGGCTGACAGTATAGATACACAGCACATGTCTACAATCAGCTTAATGATAATGATACGATCTGACACACGTTTCACATCATACACATTTTCAATCCACTTCTCTGCCAGTTGTACACCTACTCCACCAGTAACTTTATCGTTGCCAACCCACTAAAATCTGTACTGAGAGTCTTTCCCTTAAATTATTCTTGCAGAGGCACCCCTCCACCGGACCTCCTGGACACAACAAACATCTATGCAACGTCGAGACAGTGTTTCAACTATCTCACCTGACCTACCTCTCATGGAACCAACATTCCAGGTGCTAAGTCTTAAGTTTTGATGTGACTGCTGATTGACGATCTAACTGGGCTCACATCGGACCTGAGCCCTACCGGGAGTGACACCTTCAACAAATTGGTTTCTCTTTACTGATGACTGCCATATAATTCATTTGAAGCATAGACTTTACGGTTGGATGCCCTTTCTAACACCAAAAATATTATTCGTGATTGCCACTAAGTGAAATACCAGCCAAGGTTAACAGTCTCCACTCGACCAGGTCAGTTTGATGGCTTTTATGGCGGCCAACACTCGCCAAAAGCCTACCTTTTACAACAGGTAACTGCATGAATTTCTATGGAGGTTCACCTGACCAGAGCTAGGTAATCAATTCAAACTGAATTCATATGTTGATTAATAATGACGTCAAGATGTCTTATTGATTCAACCCTCTTGAGTTTGTCTTCCATTACACTAATAGCTACACGTTGAATATTTCCATGTTTTTCCGAACAATTGCCCCCAAACAACGAAAGCTCAGATTTGACGGCATTTACAATGAAGAAGTTTAAACTGGACCACCCAGCTAAATGTTCTTGATCGTCATTCAGTTTGGCAAAGAACTTTGTCAAAGGATGCCCAAAGTAGCAAACGGAATTATCATCGGCATACACGATGATTTGGCAATAGATCAGTCAAGGTGAAAATCATTTACATATACGATCATCAAGACGCCTCGTAAAATCCTACCCTGAGAAACAACAGCATTGATATCACAATAAGGAGTCTTGGATCTTGCTATGGTAGTTACCATCTAATGCTTTAATAGATCAGACTGGATTTATACAAAAGCATGTGTATCTACACTTCTATTGGCTTTCGCATCAGCAAACTATTCCATTTGATTCAATGCCCTTGGCCATGTAAGAGGCAGACAAGCTATAACTGCCTGAGGCAAAAATTCGCTGCGAAGACATGGCTCATCGGCAATACATCACTCTTGCTTTGCCTTTCTAAAGAACAATAATTAAATGAGACCGTATGGTAGTATCAGGCATATACACAATATCAATTTGTAAATCTTTTTAAGTAGATACTTCTTTGAATAAAATCATGAAAACCAACGTTCGGGAGCACAATAAAGCAAATGATATTCAAGATCTAGTCGCCATTCAGCTTCTCTATTTTCTTGGATATTACGCAATATTTTAAACCGAAGAAATTTCATCTCTGTACCTCTTTACTCTTTACTCGATAAACCAATATGAAATACTTGTCAATATTGCTGAAACGTCAGCTTTCATGAAGCAGTTTAGACGAGGTCAAAAATTCATGACCACTCGTCACGTGGGTAAAGATTACAGGATGCTAGCTGATACAAGTATTTCATCTATTATAAAGCATCTCTTACTAAAAATACTGTATTGAGGTATTGGGTCATCTTCCCATAGTTAAAGGTGAGGTACTCTGTTCCCCTTGTTAAAATTCAAAGCGGTGCAGTCCTCAGGATCCACCAGAAAGAAAGAACTAGCTTCCCACGACCAGTATCGCAGTAGTTACCGTGGGTCAGTTCTCAAGCAATGATTGTGAAAATAAGGCGCTGCAGCAGTTAGAGACAGACTGGTACTACAGATATTGATGAAGATTGCCAAACACATTATTGATTTGGTCGAGGTTCAAGGGAGATTGACATTTTGTATGTAGAAAGAAAAAGACAAAATAAGCTCAATTTAGTTTCCGTCGTAACTTGTTCCCTCTTGATATGGCGGACTACAGCTCATAAATACCACGAGTCCTCTATCTCCACGAAAATACAACATGAACTTTTGAAATTGCAACACATTTTGTATTGCTGTTCGTAAAGCTACAAGCTACAAGCTACAAGCTACAGGCGGCAAGTTACAACTCGGTGCAACACATTTCGTGCCACAAAATCGAGGACATTATGTCACTATACTGACCATGGAGCTAGAGTTTGTTCAGAAACGTTTATGTTTACAAGCATTTTTGTTAGTTTGCATCATAGCATGTATAAAATCAAATTTATTCGAGCATAAGGCATAGACACTCCTCGCAGTTTCCTTTCAATCACGTTGGTTCCCGCTCCTTGATTCATTTTGTTTCTCCCTTCACTTACCATTATTTCCTGTAGTATATTACGCTCTCTCATCTAAAACTACAATACGTGATTACATTATGTTTGTCTCTGCATTTATGTAACAAAGTACCTCCTATACTAAGCAGAGCACTGATTTTCACACTTTTGGTACAAGCTCTCGATTTCGGTGCATTAACCCTATCCAAAAAGAAGCTGGCAGGCTGGCGGCTCTAACTCTTCTCTGACATTTCATGAAGAAATTGGCAAATCGATTTGATCTTTCCGACTTTTACTTAACTCTACTAAGGGGCATTTTCAACCGAAAAAGTCAAAAATCTGATAATTTTATATGCAAACACTTTCTTCCCAAAGACTGCTTTCCTCACACTTATGATCTTCATACTCTTAAATCTAATGTCAATCGCCATCTTCTTGGGAATCTTTAATATTTTTTTCCTATAATTACATCTATTTTCCTGTCTACTTTTTATAACTACGTCTTTCATAGTAACTCAATATCTTGAAGTCGCAACCCTGCCTTGTATTGAATGAAGGAAAAAGAAAAGATAAGGCAAAAAAATGCAAAAAGAGAGAAAGAAAGAATGAAAGAGATGACGTCATAATAAACCCTTACGAAGAGAGAGCTACTAACAACATGAAATGACTAAGGTTCAAAACGCTTGGAGTAACCCTTGTTTGCTAATTTTCACCAAATAGGTAAGTTGCACATGTCAGAATCTTCAATTTCAGTAATGAACGTATTTTTAATTAGGTAAAAGACGAAGTTACATACCTGCCAAATATTATACAAACATAAAAAATTACCAAGAAGATATTAGCATTGAAATGGCGGCGGGCGTACTACTGCCCAGTCCCACTCTAAAGGAATCTCAGACTCAGAATGGATAGGACTAAGACAGGGAGAAAGTGTAACACTATGATTTTCACTTCTAAGGTACAAAATTTGCCATAATAATTGTGAAGAGTAATGTGATATCGTATCGGAACACATGCTTGCACTTTGCGATCGACCTATGAGCTTGGGAAAGCAAACGTAGCTGAATATACAAAATGATGTATTTTAAAACGTACAAGTCTTGGCGGCAATTTACTGTACAGATTAAATATTGCAGCCTTCTCTCCAAATATGTTTTTAAACTATGATTGAGTAACGCTGAAAATCATGAGCATTCGTATCAGACGACCTGGCAACTGACGACGACACGTATAGCTTAAATGGTTTTGGTCTACACCAGAGATGTGGAAAGAAAGATAACTGGTATTCCCTATCCAATGGATAGTATCGCTAAACGTTCACATTATTTAAAATGGTAAGAAAAGGGCAGCACGAAGATAAGTCAGGATGTTACTACTGACTATTTCATACCTTATGATCATCCTGATGGCGTTATCAACAGAGATGATTATCAGTCGTTACATACTAACATAAAGACTATCGGGTGAGGGAGGCATCGGGAAACAACAAAAACATATGCTAGCGCAAACAGTGCGTCTAAGAGCTTACCATTTTCATCTTTCTCTATTTGCCGAAAAATATGCCTGACGATTCTTTGATCCATTCCGATTTCTTTCCCCGCTGCTGCCGTTAACAGTAGCATGATTTCATCTGCTTGTATTTTCCCATTGCCATTCTGATCTACCATACTAAACATTTCCTAACGTGATAAATAACCATTCCCATAATTAACAGACTTCGAGCAAAAGAATCATGTTCAATTAAGCTGCTCCAATTAACCAGCTTATGAGAAACAATGTGAATAAATAAAATAATGGTATATTTAAAGTCTTTAGTCCTTCTAACAGAAACAGGACGGGGCTAACAAGTATGCAAAAAGTGTACTTCTACTCTTACTTCAGCATTAATTGTTCTTAAAACACACGTGAATTCACAACAAGACTCTGTCGGGCCTTACTGGAAGCTGCATTATAGGAGAAAAATTTCTTGCCTAAATTCAAGTCACACTTTGGCCTCTTTCACACAACTTTGACGAACCGAAGCTTATCTCTATTCCTGAAGTATGACGCCAGGTAATCCCTTACTGAATAATGTGACTAGTATAACTAAAAAGTACTAAGGACCCGAGTTCTTACTGGTATACGAAAACAGAGAGTAGGATCTCCTATGCTCTTAGTTGTGCCTTCATAACCTAAATAGTGTCATACTATATAGCTGGGCAATAACAGGGCTTAGCACGGGGTACTTTAAAAAATCTCTTGTACGGAGATACTCGTTCTAAGATAACACTGTGAAGGCGTATGAGCTTTTATGAATCTTTCAATAAAATGATACCCTATTCCCATCCTATCTACGTAAATTTGCACTCCAATAACATTTTTCAATTGTGTGCTTTTCCAGATAATTATTGAGAATTTAGCTATATTGAAACCAAATATCTCTCTGGAGTCTTTACATAAACATTAGTAAATGAATAATTTTACGAGTACAAAATTTTCTTTACCTTATAAACAGTAATATGAGAAGCAAGTGTTTTGAGATCCAATGATAAGGGTACATCAGCCGATTTTGTTCTAAAAGGATTGTTTGACAGATAGGAAGGAAAAACAGACGTGGAGTAACTTGGGACTTCCAAACATTAAACAAGTTAAACAGTATCACCGAGCGAATACTAAAAGTTACCAAAGTGCAGTGTAAGATACTTCACAAGTATTTCGTCACTTTTTTTACTAAAGGAAGATTGTAAGTAGATTCGTCGATATCTTAGCAGACTTTATAACTATTATCATTGAGTAAAAAAAAAAGAGAGCTAAGGGGAACAAATAAGCAATACCAACGGTCGCAACTATATGTAATAGAGGATATAAAAGCCAGTATCCCCCTACCATGTGGAATAAGGACCAATAATTGAGATCCAGGGAAGATGGGAACGCAGTATGCAGGATTATTGATAGTAGAAGGGCAGTCTAAAAGGGAAATGCTATAGAAAATTGTATATACATACATATATACCATATCCTTTCTCAGATCTGCTCTTCTTTCATTTGCCAAATCTGTGCTGGTTATTTGTGTGTTCAAAGCTACGAGGTTTACAAATACTAGCAGCAGGAATAAATCTTAAATAATCACAGTTCCGTAGTCACGGTTGGTAGTCTCCCATGTAATCGGCATCGCAGGTATGACCTGCACTATAGTTTTTTAAAACAATCTTACACAGGTGATGGTGACACTGCTTATTCTGCTGATGCCAAATCAGTAAATGTGCTACAAACTTTAAACGGGAAAGGGGAACATGGCGAATGAATTCAAGAATATGGGTGCGACTTATTTACTAAAGTTCGGGAAAAATGTCTCTAATCCTGAAGCAAAAACTACACTCGTCAACACTTTCAGCCTTTTCCAGTCATTTTCTGCAACACACTTCAATGAATAACAGAAAGAAACCCACTCTGTTAAGAAGCAGTAAAAATATAAAATGAAAATATTTCAACTTCAGAGGAATAAACGACAAAATATAAACGGTCACATTAAACACTTACTTTTCTCCACGAAGAAGATCATTTAATGCACAAATCGTTGTAAATTCCCTCTTATCAATAGTTTTGTCTGCATTCAAATCGAAAACCTAGAGGGTAATAATTAAGTAATAGCTCTATCAATATGCAAAACGTGTAATCAGAAGGAAAGAAACAGTTCAATATGTTTCATGTCTTTATGTGGACATTGGAATATTCGTCGGGGAAAGAGGAAATATCGCTTTGAAACAACTGAAATCGTGTTGTACGCAAACATACGTGAACGTAAAGTGCAATCCGTTTCAAGCAATTTAACGTTATAGATGGTACATGTTTATCATGTCGTGTGTCGTAGTCTTTTTCTAAGCTCAACATCTGCCATGTAGGGCATCAACGGAGTCAACAAGTATTGGCATATTTAAAACCAATTAAACGGTACATGGCTTGTGATAGTGAACTGCTTCATCTCAATTCTATGTATGATGCTGGGATTTTGATCTGGTGAAGCTGCTACTCTAGAGGTCTTTGACAGGTTCTAGAGAGATTAATTTTATCTTGAAATGCCTTATTCGCAATACCAAGGTATTGCTTGACCTCCGCTTGGCACACTGCTAACCTTAGATAGCATGCGAATGAAGTGCAAAAACCTCGTTTTCGTAAAAGTATTACGTAGACTTTATGATGAGAATTGTGGTCTCTTTGAAAACAAGCGAACTTTTGTGAAAGCTCTAAGTTGATCCATGTGATCTAATTGATATAAAGGAAGAGAAATCTAACAACTTGTAAACCCACCCCACTGCCGGCTTTTGGCAAGAGGAGGGCCCTATGCCATAAAGTGATTTGGGGGCCCTTCATTGTCATTGAGTGCACCGAATGAAGCGGTGCGGGACCCTTATTTCCATCTTAGGTTCGGGCCCTGTGCCGCGGCAGAGTCGGAACCCCCGTAAAACCGGCAGTGAACCTCCCTACATGTCCCATATCTTTCTTATCCACAGGGCATTAAGCGTTTGTGATAAACAGCGTATTTCCTGCCAATAACCCTTCAAATCAGAATAAGTCACTTAGCAGATAAAGGTATTTCACAGATGCTGACGCGACTACTACAAGCAGATTGAGACCGATTTTGAAAAATGTCGTCAACAAAAGCAACCACAAAGTACACTTAACAAGAAACAAAACAATTTAAGTAATCTTATTTGCTTCATTGATAAGTATCATTAGTGTAAATTGACTCTCATTTTCTTCACGCAATCAGGAGACATAAACAAAACAAAGTTTGGCCATAACTTTTAAATCATATATTGATTCTTTGTTAACAATATCAATATTAGCTTTGTGTTACCGTTTTCAATATATCAGGTAGATTGCTTTCAATATTCTACTATACTAAAGAAAATGAGTTAAAAGTGAATGATTATACGTGATCTGTTGGTAAATACAAAACATGGTTTCTTTGTATATATTTTGTATATTCGTATGACAGCAATCTTTCAGAAACCCTTTTTTTAACGGTACGTTCATGATTTTCTGTCAGGACGTGCTATGGAAAAAGGTAGCATAAAGAAGTAAAAAGCAGGACGTTTTTAAAGTACTTTTGCTATTTTCATGTCGTGTGTCGTAGTCTTTTTCTGAGCTCAACATCTGCCATCTAGGGCATCAACGGAGTCAACAAGTGTTGGCATATTTAAAACCAATTAACGGTATTTACTATAAATACCGTTTATACAAGCCCGTATCTGTATACCTTTAACCACGACAATGTCTATATCTAAGAGAATAAATAAGAGAATATTCCTATTTCACAAAAATATACATGCATAAATGGATTCAAAAAAATACACATACATACATAAACACGTAACTATAATTAGAACAACTACCTGAATATACAAGAGTGCTCGATGCATAAGTGCCGAGCAATAGAGAGAGACACTTAAAGATGAAAAATGAAAATTTGCTACTCCGAGTTTCACGTATTGACGATCATCAAGCAAAAATACAAGTCACATTACACAGCACATATTTAAGTTAAAGTTACGAACAATGAAACAATTTTACATGACGGCATTTCGACACTCACTCTGATCTTTTGTTTACAAGCGATTCTTTGTCTGCTTTTAAAAGGAATAACTTTTCTTCCAGGCAACGATTACAACGCCCCCGGCCACCTGGATAAGGCTGAACTGGATTGAGTATCTTCCATTGAAAACTGTAGTTAGCACCTATTGTCTCTAAGTCCCAGATATGTTTTGACAGTTCCATCTCGGTTTCGTAACGTCTGTTGTTGGTGGATTTTGTGTGGTTTCTGTGTCTGTTTTTAAACGTACCCATGGTAATGCTTCTTCCCGCTATGCGGAGGGAAAGTCTGACGTCACGATTTTGAAAATGTTTGAATTACGGGGAAAAAACTCAATATTCCTGCAGCCCTGTTAGTGAGAATGTCAATGGCCAAAATTGAGAGTCTTGCCTCCTCTCAAAACCGAGATATCAGGCGTCAAAGTTTTAAATCTCTCTAACAAAACCTTGTTACTTGATGCTGGATCCTAACGTAAGGATCCACGGAAAATTAACATAGTTTTGACCAGAGATTTTTTATGTTCGAACGCCTCTAGTTTAAACATTATATACAATACAGGTCTCGTATTTTGAGAAACAATCAATTCGAGGATTGTGTTCAGGTATCTGGAGTCAAATTGTCCTATTTCCAAAGCTTTGGATTTGTGGCGTCATCACTTTTCCTCCGCATTATCGTCGGTAGATAATGTCACTTGGTATACAGGTTAGGCATTTTCCCTCAAGGGGGAAATTATCTCTATGCATTATTTAGTGCAATGGTAAATGGTAAAGATCCCCACCAGCGCCGCAAGCACTTCATGGTTATTGAGTTCTATACTATGTTATTCATGACTGCTTGTGTGTCTGCCTAAGTACTTATACATATATACATATATAAATACAGTTACCCAAAAACCACTTTTATAAAACTATATCTGATAAAAGGAATCCACTATCTTGCAAGATGGTGCAACAAACAAACCTAGCTATGAAGTATTTGCAAGTGCATATTTTACCTTCATCAAGAGCTTGACATCTTTTTTAGATACAAAATGAAACAATCTGTCCAAAAGTTCGTGAAATGTTAATTTTCCGTTCCCATCCAAATCTATTTCATCAAAAATCTTGGTGAAAACTTCATATTGTTTACTGGTGATAAATCTCAAACGGTTGTCCTGGAACGAAAGAAAAAAGGCGGCCTTCAAATATCTCACCAGATTAAAATAAGCCAAATGTAACGATTAAAGAGGACAGGATTAAATGCATCTTTCTACTTGACACCACAAATAGTAAAACAAGAATTCAGGTACGCTGAATAAAACAAAAAGGTCCAGTGGCAGGCAGATTAAAACGCTGAACTCATGACCAAGCAATCGTGGGCTCCAATCCCGTTCCGGTCACTTACGATTGGTTAAGGGCGTAACTAAGTACATACACACTTTCCTTATGAGTGCCTAGTAACTTCTTTCTCCGTTTCCCGCTACTTCATGCTAAATAACTTGCTTTTGATCGTGGCGATGGTATCCTGCAGACTCCAACTTTTTAACGGTCTTTTAAAGCGGCCCTTGCACAACTCTTAAGACTACTGAAAGTAGTTGCTTCAAGGGAAGAATGCTACAAAAATTTTGAGGCAAGATAGTCGTCTGAGGAACAGGGCATGAAAAGACACTGGACTTTTCAGATATACTATACAACGGTACTGAGTAATTAGAAATTACATATAACCTATAGTCCAATAACAAGTCCTATTTACGTGGCTACCTCCCTACATCATCATCATCATCATCATCATCATCATCATCGTTATCGTCATCGTCGTCATCGTCGTCGTCGCCGTCGTCGTCGTCGTCATCGTCCTCCTCGTCCTCGTCCTCCTCGTCCTCGTCCTCCTCGTCCTCGTCCTCGTCATCGTCATCGTCATCGTCATCGTCATCGTCATCGTCATCATCATCATCATCATCATCATCATCATCATCATCAGTCGATAAAACGTACTAGATAAACTAGATTGAAGTAATTTAAATTGTAATAATGCATAAATACCAAACCATTCCGACATTCATAGGTAAGAACTTTCCTAACAACCTACCGTTAAATCTACTTCATCTTCTCCATCCGGAATCTCCAAATTTGTAATGAACGTACTAAACGAGAAATATTTAGTGTATTTGCTGAACTGATGATCGAAAGAACAAAAAACCTGTCAATTCAAAGGTTGTTGTCGTTTAACTTTGGAGACGCGGGCCTTGGGCATACACGTAGGTATAAGACGCCCTCTCTAGCCTATTCAAGCCTATAAGTGAAACTACGACAGCATATTTATCCACCCCAAGGGTATGAAAATGTCAGAATATCGGAAAATCAGGTAAATTAAATACATCACTTAAAATTTTGATAGAGACCCCTCAACTATCCAAACTCTGATTCTCAGCCATGCTTTAAGCAGACAAAATACACATAATCAAGGATACAATGTTAGTGCAGTTGAGAATTGAGATGATAAGTTTGAAAAGATACCAGAGAAATGGAAACGTATGCTACCAACGTGATTCAAAACTGTGACCCACGAACTCACGGGGTGCCCTCTACCACTTGAGGTATGTGAACCCCGCTGATAACATGATTTATTTTCTCTAGTCGGAAATAGCTGCAAATAATACATCGGAGGTCACCGACATCTAGCTCTAAGCCATTTGAAAACCAGCCTCTCTGTGCCACGTGACATGACCATTGAAAGACTGCCATCCACCCCATCATGCTGTCCATTACGGCTCATTGAAAAATAGAAAGTGTTTTTGTAAAGAGAGGATTTGCAATGATAAGTTTGAATAGATACAGGAGAAATAGAAACGTATGCAATCAGTGAGATTCGAACCAGTGACCCACGCACTCACGGAGTGTACTCTACTAATTGAGCTACGTGAGCCCCGGTGATAACATGCTCTATGTTTTTCGTCGCCAAATTAGCTCACCATGTGGATACCATAATAGGCCGGATGGCAGTCCTTCCATGGTCAAGTCACATGACGTAGAGAGGCTGGTCTCCACAATAGTGTAGAGCTGGATGTCGATGTCTTCCGGTGGAATATTGGAAACCGATGCGGCAACTAGAAAGAAGTGACATTTTATCGACGAAGCTCTAGTATCTATTAAACTCTTGAATTAAACGAAGTAATTCGTAGCTTATCATCATTAGTTGTTTTCCTAAAATTTATCACCATGTTTTTATTGATATTCAATTTGTGTCAGCAAAATACAATTCTCAAGGTTGAGGATAGCACACATTGATTCCCCTTCCTGCCTTTATGTGCGTTACCGTTATGCTCAATGATAAATACCTTAATAAATGAGAGATTGCATATGGAACTTTCACTATGAGACCATAATTAGCACAAGTCCCAGTCCTTAAATAGGCTCCGGATGTTTTATAGCAAGTCAGGTGAAGAAAGCGTTTATTTCACGACGACGAAATATGGAATCTCCAATTATATGCAACATAAATCAATGCAAAACTGTGTGCCGTCTTGGTGATGTAATAGTTAGTTATGTATATATGTGCTGGCAAAAAGATTTATGGTCATTCAAATAAAAAGCTAGAACCATGAACGGTCCATGCATGAACGGTCCATGAACGAACGGTCCATGAACGTTCTGCGTCCACTTTACCGAAATACATATACAGATATATACAAAAAATCAAACAAGACATTAAAACAAGCTTTCGAGCTTTTCGCTCTTCGTCAGGTCTCCTGATACATATATATATATATATATATATGTATATATAAAAACAGTGAAAACCTGGGCAGTTTGCTTCTGCAGACTTTCGAGAAGGGTAGCCTGAAGAAGAGAATTTACTTCTCGAAAGCTGCGGTGGTTCTTACTGTTTTTATATATTCTTTTAGCCATGTTTTTATCTGTCTAAGTTTTGTTATACATATATATATATATATATATATATATATATATATATATATATATATAAAAACTCAGACACACACACAAGCAGTCATGAACAACATAGTATAGAACACAAAAAACACGT
>JAAAKL020013407.1:0-12485 GCA_010016065.2 Carybdea cf. marsupialis auct. non (Linnaeus, 1758)
GGGCAGGCTGCTTGAAAGAGACTGAATGGTCAAGATTCAATTTCAAGCTCGTTTAAACGCTGGCAACAGAACCAATCGAGTTTGATATGAAGAAGAGGCCTTAAAATACGAATGAGAGGCTATTCGAGTATGTACATGATTGGTCCAAAATATATCGAATCGATTACTTAATGAATAAGTCTGTTAAGCGTACTAGATTTCACAACATCAATCAGAGTAGCAAGATTTGCTGCTATTTTGGAATTGAAGTATTTTAATCCGTTCCTATTTCTCTCATTTACCCTATGCCTAAGTTATCTTAACACTACGTTTTCTGTATTGTTATTAACTCAAAAGACCCCTTCTGTCCACTTTTTCCTTTCATGTAGCCTCGACAGGCCTCTAGGCTTTCTATAAATCCATTTTCTATAGAACTTTTATGGACTTATATACATTAGGGGTTATACACGGCAGTTTACAATTTTATCTTTGCCGTTCATGAGCTAATCCTAGACAATTTTATAGGTGTCTTATGCCATGGGCTTTTTAATTTAGTGTAAGGGCCATTTTGGAGTGCCTTAGTACATACATGCATAAAGGATTGCTGTTAAGATTCTCCTTCTTTAAAATTTGTTTCTCTGTGAATATTGCAGACACGTAGTGATGCTTGTTACTTGGTTGTTAAACAAATTTTACTTGAGTTGATCAGATATGTCATTTACCCCATACACTCAAACTATGACTTTCTTTTATTTGCTAGGGTTTAGGTGGACTTTTCGCGGCAGTAGTCAGCATTTTAACTCTTTTAGGTAAGTTTTCAGTTAACAGAGTACATATTTAAATGTATTGGATCAGCCAATCTTTAAAATACAGTTAGCAGTAATTCTTATCTACAAGTTATTGTAGAGGAGTCCTAATGCATTACTTTGACAAGAATAAATATGAATATTTTTCGCGTATGTCATTTTTGGAAGTTTTTCTTATCAATTTGTTTACCTTACCAAAGTTGTCAGAAGTTGATATGTAAGAAATATTCATTTAGTTTTCCATTAAATAAGAAAAGGTAGAACTCAGGAAGAAGCAAAGGTAGCAACCTATTAGAAATTGCAGCTTCACTCCAATATCTATTTCTTGGCTCATAATGCCCCAAGAGGAGCCTTTCAGTTACGTGCAGACTGTAGGTAATTCTATAGGCTCTTGAACATTTATTGTTGTTGTAGTAGTCCTAAGCAAGCTTGGATCTTAACGAGCCTCTTGTAAGGCATGTAAACACTAAGATGTATTTTATTTTGTTTAATGCGGAACCCGTCATGGTCGATAACGGTGCAGAAAGTTCCTAGAAAGCAGCTAATTCTTTCTATTTTAAGATGAATTTCAAATTGATTTCAAATGATACTTGATGTAATGAATATATATTTAATAAAAATTTGTGCCTCAGCTTT
The DNA here is from genome assembly GCA_010016065.2 of Carybdea cf. marsupialis auct. non (Linnaeus, 1758). Lineage (NCBI taxonomy): Eukaryota > Metazoa > Cnidaria > Cubozoa > Carybdeida > Carybdeidae > Carybdea > Carybdea cf. marsupialis auct. non (Linnaeus, 1758). Next base: position 1,422 of record JAAAKL020013407.1, read on the forward strand.
TGACGAGGATACAAATAGGGAAATAGTTTTTGTTTTTAGTTCTTTACCATTTTCATTTACCTTTATTATTTTTTTCTAAACACGCATCAGGAAATAGTGATATATATTGGAGTACATTTGCATATTTCTGCTGCGCATCATTTGTCATACTGCTCTGTCTGTTGGGATTTGTCGTCGTGCAAAAACTGGTAAGTCCACAGTTATTGCTACAGTGACTTCAATTAAATTATCAAGGTAGAGAACATCAGTTGTTGTGACTTCGACTGGAGGCATGTCTTCTGCTGTGGTATACTTAAATTTGGCGTCATCACTAACTTGATACCTTTAAGGAACATCAGCTGATTTAGCTGATTTTGATTTGTCAGCTTATCGTTAACTCGTGTACTACTCGCTATTTGATTTTGAACTTGAGCAGTTGCCAGATGACAGATGGCTAAATATTTTTCTATGAACAAAAAGTGCTTCAGGTCTTTGGATTGCTTCAGGATGAAACATGTTCAGAATATTATACCCATGTTGTGGATCAATTAGATGTCACGCCTCTCAAATATCCGGATTGTCCACCTCTTCCCCTTCTCACACCCCTTGTACGAAAAAGTGTAACCCCTTCTATGACGGATTGTTTTAATTTTCCAATGAAATGTTTTCAGAAGTCTCGACGAAAATTCTGTTTTGACCCTGTTTTTGTCAACTGTGGACAAGTTTGTCGTCTATAGCGTAATTTGCGTGTCTAGCAGGGGCAAGTACAGCCATCACGTTTAGTGAATCACGTTTGCACAAAGTGAGAAGTAAGGATAACAAACCCTTGCTAACATAGCTTACGTACTTAACAACAATCGTTTGAAATTGCCATTTCGTACGTTAACCCCTCAATCCGCACAAGCGTATTGTGATTTTAACCCCCTCCCCCAACTGATCGCAATTTTACTAGGTATCAAACAGTTTCAAGGCCAGTTTGTATGTTAGAAATAGAATTCGACAGACAACAAATTGACTTTTGCAGATTCGTTTGAAATTATTACTGCGACGACTGCAAGCTTAGGCAATGTGCAGTGCACTTACTGCCATGAATGCAGAAGCGCAGTAAGTCGAACAGGGGACCTATTAAACGGAAAAGTGTAATACGTTGAGATTTTTTCGTGATGCAGTAACTCCCAGCAATTGTAAAAGAGCTTCATCAAGCAATAGAAACAATCAAAAATACGAATAGACACGATCAAAGAGGTTAAGTGAAACTATTATTTAGTTGCTTAGATGCTGGTGTTGTGATTGTTCTTATTCATTATGCTGTCGACTATTGATGTGATGATTTCACTCCAGGTGTGTGATTACCACTTTACTAGAAATGAAGCTGTTAAGAGTTTGCAGTTATTATTGGAAGTTACTATGGCCACCATTAAAACTGTTATGGTATTTAAATGTATATTTCTTAAGCTAAATCATTCCTGAGCGTGACGCGAATCTGCACTTTAAATTTTTCAAGACGACCATCTGAAATGTTCGCAACGACTCGTGCACAGTGAAGATAATATCTCGTCAAGCGATCGTCCATGTGCAGAAACCTTTCGTCAAGCACACGATGATCGTCAGGTTTCTTACCGGAATGTTTGGAGGGCCATAATCTTGAAGTTAAAACTGAAATGTGTTCAGTGTAACAACAATATAAGCACTTGATATGTAAAATAACTTTCTTTCTTCTGAAACTCAACTCACGCAGGATACGGTGTAGAAAATCAAAGATTTCAACTGCAAAAATGGAACAATGAAATCGAGAAGATAGATTGGCTCTGTTGTTGTCGTCACTCGCTTATGAATTTGCTAAAGCTAAAAGCATTGATTTCCCAAGTACCCAGAATCATCCCGAAATGCCTTCAAACTATTCATGACAGACAATGCGGATAGTTCGTATCAAAGTTTCTCATTTCCAAGTGAAAGATGCAGTGCATGAGACAAGGTTTAAGAGATGCAAACTAGTGATCATTTACAAGAGCATTCTTCATAAATCCGCTATTAAATATATATTTCTGCCCACGTGAAATAGTACTATTCAAAAATATTATTACACGATGGAAAACTATCATAATTATCAAGAAAATACGTCAAGAAACAGCCGTCCACCTATCAACATACACAGAGATGATGTCGTGTAAAAGATCAAGTGTTGAACAGCGCTTAATTAAATACTCATCTCCCGTTCCTATGTAATCGAGTTTAGATTATATGACACTATAGAAATTTTACTAAGTCGTTGCTGATCTGTAAGTGAAGGAGAAGCTCATGCTCATCTTGTAAGTAAATTGCCCGGACTTTAGTTTGCTATCTCTAATGCATAGCCCCGGCCCCTTTAGGGCTAGATCAGAGCACAAAGCCAAGATATTCTTGACAGACAGACGCAACTTAAGGAACATGGATTTTCATCTGGGTAGTGATCAGTAGTGGGATTTGGACTATTGTTACGAAAAATCTGTTAGATTTGGCAAGATTGTATGTTGTTTGGGGTTAAGTAACAGTTCGTTGACGTATTAAATGTTTTGCTAGTCCTCAAGGTGACGCAAAACATAGTAACCTTTCCCAATATTTTTGTGCCCTATAAGACGAATTTTCTATGTTACACTAGGAAACAAGTGGGGGCAAAGAGCTCCAAAATGTTGTGGCTAGCTCAATTATCTTAATAACAGGGCTCTTCATTTTTTTCAGGCGGGCTTTTCTCACCAGGACGTACATAAAATAGTAACAGGTTGTTTCTCCCTCTTTTAAACAGGAATACATAAAATACTATACAGGAGGGAAAAAGTATACATGTACATGTAAATGCGGTAAGTTCAACAAGCTATAGATAGTTGGGCCTTTGTAAACGTGTTAACTAGCATTTGTCTGCGGCGGGTCCAGAATCTGAGCACTATATCTTTATAATTGTTATCTTTGGTTGGACGTCGGAGACCTGGCCGACAAAGAAAACATGGAGCGATGTTTTGAAGGATGACATCTCTGCCTGGGGCCTCAGTTCAAAGGACCCCATAAGTAGAACCCTTTGGAAATCAAGTGTAAAATCTGCCATGCGTGCATCCAACCAGGCAACTGGAGGGAGGCGCACCGTCACGAAGGATGCTTCTAGACCTGCAGGATAATAAAAGGAACCGTTATGATGATGATGATGATGATAATGATGATGATCATGTATTAAATAGACAGGTGATTATTACAAATCATCCTAGTTTAGAACAAGTTTTCTTAGCGGTTTATTGAATAAACTAGTTGTCTTGCCGTTCACACGAGGACATTGGGTTGAAGTTGCCTTAATATTGAGAAAAACCTGTTAAACCTGAGCGGACGAGGAAGGTTTATGTTTTTTGAAGTTCCTGGAAGTACAATGTAGTCATCTAATTTTATCATGGAATCCCAATGTATTTTCAATCTCTTTGTACACTGTCGAAATCGATAGCCGAAGAGCTTACGACAATCCGACTATCTAATAGTATGTGCCTGTCACAGACCGAAATCCAGTTTGCTTAATATTCAGCCCAGTTAACATGCCAGTTATTACTTAACGCCCATCCCCCAAGCATGCACCATGTAGTTCCTTAGAATAAACCGAGAATGGTCCCTCTCTCAAAGATCAATCATCCATCTGTAACGAGATAATCAGTTAGTGTTTGAATAGGTCTTTTACTTCCTTTTAGTTTATATGACGCGTTTTTGCTCGTGAGTTTCCAATATGTTTATTAACTTTAAAATAGCTTTTGTCCCAGGGTCATTTCACAGTCTATAACAGTTGTGACAATTGGTCATAATTTATTGTTCAAAATGGTACTGCTAGTTTTTATACAGCTTAAGTGTTATTCAACGTTCACGCGAAATAACTAGACATTTAAGATATTTTAGGTAGAATAGTTATGTTCCAAGTATGTCTGTTGTATAATGACTTTTAACACCAATCAACTAGATCCAAACTATCTGAAACTACTGTTGCTGGTATTTTCTTGCCTTTTCCAATGCTCCTTGTCAACCATATATTCACATTTACTGATCAATTGATGAAGTCATATTTCGCATCCTGTTTTTTAAACGTGTGAATCCTTTTGTCCCCCGTTTAATGAGGTAATTTGTTCTTTCAGTAGTGTTTACCCCCAAAATGCTGTTCCTTTCACTTTCCCGGAAACATATACGTGTTTCGTTGGAGCTTATACCTGCCGTGTCTATTAGGCATTGGTGATTTTAAAAAGGGGTCATCCTTGCCATCGTTCAGAGTCCTTTGCCTCCGTGGGAATCTCGTGGCCCTTAATCCCATGGCTTATGACTTTTCGAAATAAGAGGGAAATTGGAAACTGGAAACTTGACTCGCTGTTTGGAAGGCCGTACTGTCAGACTCGCTGCAACGTTATATCACTTGATTTGTAGTGCCTTTTTATGACGTCACAGGACTCCGCAAATTCTTCTCGGTTAAGTGCCTACGCTTGCCAATACCGCACGTACCGGGAGTTCGTATTTTCTTGATGGATTAAAGCTGTTTGTTAGGGTTCGTTAAATTGGAAAGCATTTGGTTACCACTATTCCGGGGACAAGAGCTTATTTTGCAACTTTTACTGCCGCAATTCTTCCCCCCTGATCATTGAAATCACGTAACTTTTTTTCGGCTAACAGAGGAAAGAATCTAAGGAGATTCGTGAAGTAGTCCCATTATAACCAATGAAAAATCAATGTCTAAAAATTTGATGTTGCACTTCAACTGCTCAGAACGTGGAATAGGTTGCATTATGACGTACTTTATTTATCTTTGGATTGGCATTTCTGTATGGCGGTCAGTCTGAATAGGCCTACACTTTTCATGAGAAGTAAACTCGCAAACAGGCGACATGGTTATAAATTTTCAAGAAAAATCAAGAAAGTTCGTCGTTTCGTAGTGGGATGCGCGAGGTCACAATTTGGCCTCTCTAAGAACCCCTCCTTCATATTTGTCCATGGAGAGCTTTCTGTAATTTTTAACTGGGAGAGAGAGCCATGATCCGTACTCCAACTGATATTTTATCTGTTTTTCCAAGACCTTGATGGACATTCTATAAATAGTATTTTGTTTAACAGAGCAAGCCCCAATCTATTTACGTCCTTCACATTTGTGCTTACCTTACCCAAAGTAATTTTTATCAAACTACCATCGTGAGTCCCTGTCACTAACCAAGGTTATTTGATCTTTTTCATGATTTAGCAATAAAAAACGTAAAACATTAAAAGCAGATTCTCACCATAGTTTATCATGCCTAATGTTTACTATATAATTAAGCAGTATTTATATAAATCTATCATCAATCTTCTGTTTATATTAATAGACGCACTAGTACACGACCACTTAGTAGATTTCGTAAATGAAGATGCTCAGGTGAGAAAGCTTGAAGCATCGAGTGGAACAAAGGAAGCAAAGGGTGGTGTACCATATTTGAAGATATTTCGACAAGTAAGTTAGCAGGGTCTGATACATTGCCATAATACTTGAAATGGTCGTAAAAGTGGTTTACTACAGACAACTCAAATCTGGATATGTATTTGCTCTTAGATGTTGTTATGCTTATAATGTGAAGGGGACACAAAGTCATGCTCCGTAGAAATATTCATATTTTTTCCCACTCTAGTACCCATTGAGGTCGTCATTAGTTATGTAAGAAATATAAAAGACTTATAGGATTTTTATTAAGTAGTACGAACTTGTGTTGATCTTTACTGCTGATATGACTTTTAGTGTGAATTAATTGATACGGAGGCTGTATTGACATTTACCCTATATTCTAGGCGTCTCTCGTGTTGGTACACCTCATTTCGTGACCAATCCTACCGTGAATATGTAATGGAGCAGTGGGCTAAGCTGTGAAAGCTCAGCGAGTTCAGTGTGTCTACATTTGAATCCACTTGATGGCCCTTGTCTAGGGTTATGATTTTGCCTTCGCTATGTCTTGGTCTGTCTTGCAATCTAAGTCTTGTGAAGTCGTTTTCTACATTTTTGGCCTTTTCTACATTTTTTACCTGGTGCCAACATGGGTATAAAAGTAGTGATCAAATAGAATTGAGTTGTCACTTTTCTATGATATTATCTCCCATGCATAGATTGAAGGGTCTTGTGAGATCCCGTTACTCTTTGTTAATCGAGGCTTTTGGAGCAGTCATATTGCAAGTGATGGTAGATAAAACATCGTCGACCCATTTAAGGAAACGGCTGCATTAATAATGCAGAACAGGCGAACAATTCGTAACAAGTTTGGTTTTTTTGTTAATATTCGATAAAGATAATAAACGAGGGACACAAAAGGGTCACCTTATTATCAGAAAAACGTCAAGCTCAAAGTGGCGTACCTGTTATAGTATGGTAACTTTATGATATTTATTATCTTGTTTTATGCTTTATTGTACCTTAAGAACGTTGCTAACGAAGGAGCTCGTTTGACATTATGCTCAAATAACTTAAATGACTAATTTAATAACACTATCAGTTACTTGAGAACAACATGAGTGAGACTCTTGAGAGGCTCGTCTTAGCAGCTTTAAAGTATTGTCGATTCATATTGTTGATTAATTGTTTTGAAATAGTGGGCATACTACTAACAGCAAACCGACACTGGTTGATACACCTTCTTACTTTTCTTTTTCTTGATTTTACTCTTAGATTGCGCCATTCGCTCTTTCAGTAACGTCGGTGTTCTTCGTGACACTTTCTGCTTTCCCGTCGATAACAGCGAGGATTGCATCAGTGAATATTTCAGATGGATCAAGGTGGACAAGTAAGTATATCATAAGATCCTATCCCTGTTCACACAGTTTTTTCGCGGGCCTTGGGACTCCAAGCCCACTGTTTGGTGCTGTCTTACATTGACGCTTTGGTGCCACTTTGATGAGGTCTTTTAGACGCACGTCCCCATTTTGTCGGAATATTGTTATGGACGATAACACGAAGTTGATTTTCTTCCTGAAGATAATGGCATCCCTCCCCCCTAAGAAATGTTGCAACGCCCATGATGCTGGACTGATCAGAAAAGTTATTCGTGTCTTCAAGTGACAAGCTCGCGATACATACTTCTGTTTTTTCCGGATTTGTGTTGGCGCATACTGTGATGGCGGCAGCTCATGCTTATTTAGGGGACGGCAGGAGCTCTCTGTAGAAACCTTCATTGGACTGTCATTCCTTCCCTAAATATGGATCTATTAGGCCCAATCGAATTTTGGCTACGCTAGTTTGAGAAACAGGAATACACGGTATAAACCGGAAACTGAACGCGGTAAATTCCAATAAGGGCATGCTATTTATCAAGTGGGTTGCGAGTGATCTATAACTTCTGAGTGGTTGCAAAGAAATGATAGTCAAAAGAGGAGAGTTACTTTCTTTGTGGTAAAGGGACACGTATAGGTGTTGTAACCGTGTTCATTTTCGTTTATATGTAATATCTGTTAACCTTTTTTATTTACAGACATCTTCTTCGTACCGGTCTCGTGCTTTTTGATGTTTAACTTGGGAGACTACCTGGGGCGTACAATTGCAGGATTTGTACAGAAGGTATAAAGTTACTCCTTTATGACGTTATATCCTTAGGTTCTTGAACTCGCTTACTCGCTTTCGGGATTCATGTTCGACTTCGTCTTGATACTCATATGGACAGAAAACCACTTGATTGGCCGCAATGAGAAGAAGAGAAAAAAGCATTGTTGCAGGTACCACCGAATCTGAACATGAATTCTTTAAATTCAAAGGTTTTGAAAACATTTGAGCATCGTAGTCGACGCTAGTACTCGTCCATTAAGAGAGATAACGCGATTCAGTGTTATCATTGTGACGAGGCTGAAAGGCAAGGTTTAAATTACAGATTTGCTAATTGAAGTAGAAGCCAGAGAGTGGTGTGAACCAACTGGAAACGCGTCGATGCTGAAATTACAATGGCTGTGGCAGACTCGCTTGGACTTTAAAGTGAGTGAACACAATGATCCAACAAAGGCAAAATCCACTGGGTTTTTCTTTACTGTGCCAGAGAAATGAAGAGAAAAGTTTTTTTACACATGTTATACTATTCTTTCCACGGGCGTGATCATGTTATTTAGTAATAATAAGCTGTATCTTGTTTTTAGAGAAGATACTCTAAAATTTATAAAATGTGGATTACGTGGTTCCCGAATTTGAATTCTGGTAGTGACTGGAATGCTTCTCTTAAATACATGGTTGTATTTTAACAGGGCCTTAACTTATTTTCTGCTGGTTGATTGTAGCCCGGAAGCCGAGGTCCATGGCTGATGATTCTTTGCTTTTCACGGGCAGTGTTCATACCACTGTTCGTGTTCTGCAATGCCCAGCCACGACCCAGTGGAACACCAGTTTTCTTTAATCATGATGCTGCTCCGTTCGTGCTGATAATCCTGTTTGCTACCTCTAATGGCTACTTCGGAAGTTTGGCAATGATGTATGGACCAAGGTAGGTGACTCCAATACCTTTCACCTTTTTAAATTTCATGTAGTCATACCGGGGCTGATAATTTAAATAATGTACACCAGGCTGCATTGTGCTTGCTACTATAACTGACAACCTTATATGATAGATTTTGACAATTTTTGTTCTTTTGCAGTGCCTTTTATTGCAATTATAATCAGTAAAATGTAGCCTGTTTTCTTAGTAATATATCTACCGTCTCAACCTGGAGCAACGAACAATGGCATGTGCCATTAGAAGTGCAAACATCGGAAGGGGTACGTCTCCAGGGGCGGTTTTCCGACGTTTGGGGCCCTGAGCACTTTTCCAACTCTATTAAAGAAAAGTATTATTGTCAATATCTCCTTACCCCATATAACTTTCACAGTGCCGTGGATAAATTAGGTTCTGGTTTCATTTGTGTGGTTAGTTTTGATTCCTCATCATTCCTCAGATTACTGAAAAAGCTTGTTGAAAAAGAAGGAACCGACGTAAAAAGAATTTCTGAGTTAATAGCGCGGGGCCCTGGGCTACCGCCCTGTCCGCCCTGTCCGCCCTGTCCGCCCTGTCCGCCCTGTCCGCTCTGTCCGCTCTGTCCGCTCTGTCTGCTATACCCTAAAACCTCCACTGGAAGTCGCTCTTTCGAACACTTGCAAACGTGCAATCACACGAGCGAAATTGAAATACGAAATTTTCCGACTTTCATCTGACTTGCTGCTCATTCCCATAAAAAGTATTCATCTACGCCCTGAATTCGTCTTGTATTGTTAATTTAGTTGAGTTCGTTCTTTATTTGGAAGTTATGTGGAAACCAAGTGATGTGACCTTAATTGAAGAGTTGGACTCTATGTTGTAGAACGTTGCCAAGGCAAACCTTGCTTTTTAAGCTACAGTGAGTGTATTCAGCCAAAACAGAAGTCATGACCATATGCAAAATTTCCCGTGGTCTACAAGTGAAATCAAATCCAAATTGGCCCACTATCATAAGGGATTCCAAATGGTTGCGGATAGTATGTAAGGCAAGACCATTCTCAATCAGTTTTGGTTGGCATTTATTTAGGGTGCGTACCCTTCTAATGAGGGTCTGTATCAGTCGTTCTCCACTTGTGTTACCAAGTGATAACGGGGTGTTCTTGGAGAGAGAGGGGGAGTTTAATAGAAGTGTGAGCCAACTTCAATCAGTAAGATACCTTGTTAAAATATACAAGAAAGTAGGCTGAATATTGACGTTTATTGTAGGAACTATCTTGTAATATTTGAATGGTATTTTCTTCCATGTCGATGTTGATAATGGTATAGGAGGCCCCTGGCCCTATAGCTTTAAAAGTTTAATCAAACAGATTCATAGGGAGGACAACTGATTACTTATACAACTCGCATAGTATGTACGCACAATTATACTCGGATCTTGAGCTTTTCTTTCCCTTTGTACGCCGGCATACGCTTTTAATAATTCCCCCAGCCTGTCTACATATTGTATACAATAACACCTCCCCCTTAACCATTTTTAGTGGAATTTGATTTCTTTTACATCAACATGTTTTCGACTTTTGAAAAAAGGTAAACAGAACGCATTGGAAAATGCAATATTGTGTAGGTGAAACACGGCAAAAAACTTATTGACAAGGTGTAATCAGTGCTTTGATGGCCATTGAAGGCTTTGAAAGTTTTGTCAAAGACTTCAGTATGATCTTCCTGCACGGAAGGAATTGGGATCACATTGACCCCATTTTAACATTGCATTCATCATTCACTCGAATTGTGTATATACATGTTGCAAGATACTTCCCACTTCCCCTTGTGCGTAAACATACGCTGTTGCCGGAACCTCCTCCCCCTCTTATGCGTACGTACTATGTATAATAGACACGATACACCACTCAACCTGTTAGGAGAAAGTTGATACCACAGACCTTTCATGATGACCCCCCCCCTCCCTGCGAGCTAATCTCCAAAATATTCTGTCACACTCATAACAGGGAGAAGAACGACCTACACCTTTTTATGGTAATATCTACCGCAATTTGTTACATGACTACAATATATTTTTGGCGTTAGAAACAGGGCAATGACAAGGATGCTCTTTATGGGGCTTCAAAATGGTGCTGCATTTATATATTTGGTTTATACTGACTTAAGTTTTGTCTCTACTTGTAGGGCTGTTGATAGTGAAAACGCAGCTGTGGCCGGTACCATAATGGCATTCTGTTTGCTCGTGGGACTTGCAGCTGGTGCTGGATTTTCGTTTGTACCTACATTATTTTTGTAAATAGGAAGAAGTTACTCTTTTGTATCCAAGATTGATGGCGATATTGGTATACTTGTTAATGTTCATGTTTGTGATAGTCGCGTATTTATTACTTGTAAGAACGTTCGTAAGAAAACGTTTTAGTTGCCTAGAAGTAACCAAGAATTAGAAGGCAACTAGGCATCCTTCCCCATCCATTTTCTTGTCAAAATCTTCCGATCAAAACTATGAGAAAGCCATTTAGCCTAAAAACAAGAGCCAAGTGGTCATATGGCACTTGTGACGACGTTGGATGAGCGTAGAGCCAAGAGCTTCTTCCCACCAAATTTAATTACAATCTCTCCACTCTAAGCATTTTCCGAGATTTTTGGGTTCCCCCTT
>JAAAKL020013408.1:0-12485 GCA_010016065.2 Carybdea cf. marsupialis auct. non (Linnaeus, 1758)
CGGCGGAAGTCAGACGACTGTTCCGAATAAAAATAAAAATTGTGCCGATTGTCTTGGGATCGTTGGGAACCACACCAGAGAGACTTGAGGGGTGAGGGTTGGTAAGAGACGTTGGAGGTGCCAGATGTGAAAGGAAGTTTGCAGACCGCTGTGCTCATAGCTACAGCTATTATTTTGAGAAGGGTCTTTAATCTGTTGAGGTCCGGGTCAGGACTTGAGGCTCAAATGTGATAAAAATAAATAGATATGAATTGATCTGCCTGTGTTTTGTATATGTATATATAATTTGATCATCAATAAAACGTGTTGCAGCATTGCGTTGGGAGCCATTTTGATAACGGTAGAATATCTGGTGAAAATGTTTATTCTGTCTCTCATGCCAAAAGGCGATAAGCAGAGGCCACTCCCATGTGAAAAGGTTTTCCTTCTCGTGGACGCTGAGCAGACGCTGAAGGCCTGAACGGAACTGAACGACCGTTCCGTCGCTTACATGTGAATAGGGTATTAGACATAATTTGAATTTAACCCGATGCCATTCCGAGGCGATGATGAGATTCATGGCTCACTCAGAGCTGGGCTGTTTCTACTAATGCTGGAATATCTTACGTACAGTCCACGTAAAGCTGTTGCAAAACTGATACCGGAACATGCAAAGCACACGTCACCACAGTTCCAAAACGGAGTCATTGCCATAAGGGCTGGTTTGGTTCATCTTAAAGTTGTACAGGCTATGAAATCATTTTCAATGGGTTTATTCACGCTAAAATGCGATGAAACGAGAGATACCTCCGGACTAGAGCTATTAACTGTTGTGATCCGATTGGCTATATATGGAAAACCAACAGAGAAACTATAGGGAGTCTTTGAATTGAAGCAGTTTCATGCTGAGTATATCTGCGCGGAAATTTTATCTTCTACATCTGAGCTGGACTTACGTTTTCTTCTTTCGCAATGTTTCGATAGAGCATCAGTGATGTCTGGCAAAAATGCCGGTGCACAAACAAGAATAAGTCATCATGTCGGTAGGTTTCAACCGCCAGTTGCATCTGATTGTGCTCAACGTTTGTGAACAGCTTCCATACATTAAACACTTTTTAAAATTATATGTCATCGGCTAATATATTTTTTTGCCAAGCCCAAAGTTCGAGCTATGCTTGCTGTGGAGTGGGGTGACGGTGTTAGCTATACTAATGGCACAACGTTGGACATTACAAGGCCACCACATCTGTCGCGAAAGGCTATGAGAAGATTGTCAGCAAGTTTTTTTGTCAGAAAATAATGTAAACAATCCGTGCTTCTGGTATGCTAAAATCTGTAACTACTGAACGTTTCATTTTCACTGTTATTATGATGTACGACATTCTAAGCATACTAAAACCAGCGGGAAAAAAATGTTGCAGTCAACAACAAGTTCTCTGCTCACTGCTTACGAAGTTGTATCTCAAACACCTGCAGCTATTCAAGGTATGCAGACTAATGAGAAAGCTTCAGAAATTGAATTTAAAGCTAGTTCCTTGTGCTCCACAATAAGAGACCATAGCTGAATCACGTCCAAAGCGCACTCGAACAGAGAGTCTTATCCTCGATGGTTTTATGTTAACAGAAAAGTGTGGAAACAACACAGACAGTGGGCCTCTTCAAATAACTCTTTTTGAACTGATAGATAACATCTTGTCAGAAATTGACTGAAGATTTTCAGAATTTATCGTCCATCGTCAGAATGCTGTTCTGTTTGATTCCATCAGCAAAGGATCCTTTTTTTCTTCTGTACGTTAGAGTCCTTGATTTCTTTGATACGAGAAATTCCAGCACAAAAAGATATAGGAGTTTTGAGAGCAGAGTTGATAGCCGCTAAGAACGAAGTTTTTTCAAAATTATCAAAAGAGTCACCAGAGTGGGGCAAATGAGACTGTTCCCTATACTGGTTCTGGAAAATGGAATTCTAGAACGCGTTGTTTATCTACTTCTGTGAGCTGGTACTACTGTCTGCGCTTCCACTGCCACATGCGAGGTTTCTGTATCGACGGTTAGGAGGATGCTGACGCCCATTGGAAGTGTATAAGCCATGAGAGAAAGTGTGATTTAATTCTGCTAGCCTTCCAGAAACAGGATACTTCTGATAGTACCCTGGATGAATTCATAGCTGAATTTAAAAGGAAATCACGGCGTCTCATAGTGTAATCATAATATTATGTTTTACTAGGAAGCCGAACAATGATAGATACCACTGTCAATTGGCACGAAAATCACTGGCATTACTAATTTTAACTAAATTTGGTGCTTGTGAACACTTAATTTTAACTTATGCCTAATTGTCTACAAATGTTAAGTATTTACTCAAATTGTATTAGATATACTTGTAGTTGTACTGGATAGTCAATAATATTCGATTAAACAAAGGTTTGAGGTTTGTTTTTACCTCTACCTGCAAAGTATTTAAGCGAAAATAAGGCTATCATAATAAATTGTGAGACGCTCACTATGAATTACTGTTTTCGGAGGTCACGAAGGCCGATCAAGCCTACCCAAAATTTAGATCAAATTCAAATTTCTAGAGCTGGCTACTGGCCCGGTTTAGCCTCCACATTGTTGTAAACTGCAAAACACTTGTAATGTCCGAGCGCACGATGCTAGCCGCACTTAGTATCAAAATAAGAACGACGACGACTTCTCACTACGTATCTGAATACAAGATACGTCTGTCTCCTTACGGTACTCCAACTCAGTTACAAGCTCTAAATCACGTCTATTACAATTATATATATCACCATGAGGGTCTGGGAACTAATTACATCAGTGATTTTTGTCCACTATTCACATTATCAATTCGTACTGGACACAACAACACTCCTATTATTGCGGTCGATTCTGCTATCTCTAAACATCTATTGCTTAGCGCTCCTTGCGCTGATAAGTATTCAAATTCTCATTTTAGTATTCTAGCTATGGTCAGATTACCATTCCACACCATTCAAATTTCATTTTAGTATTCTAGCTAGGTGCAGTTCGTCATTCCACTTGAGTGTACCCGAAGCAATGTTTATTAAACAATTGCAGATCAACCTATGCCTGCAAAAGGACTTTGTTTATACAACACACCTTTTCAGATAGTTGTCAAATTTGTCTTGATACTTTGACCGCTTTTTGCTGGCATTTCGGAATTTTTTTGTACTCATTGTCTGTTTTTCAAATTCTTGCATTCATACTTTCTGTTAAGTATGCCGAGTGCAACTTTGATGAGAATTGGTACGAAAAATGCTTTTCAGTTGCTTACTATGAATGCGTTCTTTCCAGGTATTTTCAACTAGAGATTGCATAAGCAACACTTTCTGTAGACTTTTAATTTAGCCCATATTGAGCTGAGGCATTATGTAGTAGTAATATAGCATCAATTGGTATAATAGCATGTCAGATTTAAATATTCAGATATCAAATTGTCTGACACTGTTACATCTGGAAGCCACATCAAAGAGGTTTGCGAAAAGATTATTGCCATTTCAAACTCTCCAACAGCCAAATATAACATAACTTAGAAAAAGACCCACTTAAGGATAATTTCAACATTTGTTAGTGTTTGAAATTTACCATTCACAAAGGAAATTGCCAGATTAGAGTGAATTGGAAGAGCTTGTGGTTTAGTTGATCTTTTGAAATACTCGTCTTGTAGTTGTAGGTAATATATCAGTAGCCTGTTGAAGATTTACGTACGTTGGCAATATTTCAACAGGGAAAGCTCTTTAAGAATGACCATTAACCATGAGTACCCCCTGCCTATGGGCACGCTGGCAGACTTTCTTATTGACTTGTTAGGTTTTCGTCCATCACTGCCTGGGGTGCCTTTTCCTGCTAATATGCCTTGTCTATATCCTACTTAAGCTCTTAATGTCAAGTGTGGAGCCTTCTTAAGACTCATACGTCTGTGACATGCGGAACACGACGAATGTTTCTCTTTCAACGCACATAGCTACTGAAAACAGATCTCGGTTTCTACCACCACAGATTTTGTAACTGTGCTGCCATCGTGATTCTAAACCACACGCGTTTGGTGGAACGATAATATGTTTTCATCTATTGTTGGCGGTGTGACCATGGGTGAAGATTGTGGGGGGACGGGGCGACTCATGCCCCTCTCTTTACACTATGGGAGTACAACAGCTGCTTTAACTCCCCACTTTAGTGCCCAGAAATGTCAAATTCTAAACGTTTAATCCTTTTGTCCCCCCCCCCCACATTCTTAGAGCAATCCGCGCCCATGGGTGTGACCACTTTTCCGACGATTTATCGTCATAGTTCCCGGGGTGACCGAAGCCGGTGATGTCTTTGTGGATTGTTTTAACCATGGCGTGAGTCATTTTGAATCCCAAGGTCAATTTCATCCACAGCACCATAAACCTAATTGAGTGTTGAGTTGCTGATCTACCAGTTACGGAATTGCCATAAAAATAAATTAAAAAGCCCCTCCACCTTGGTCATGTTTATATTCCTGGGGCTGATTTAGGGGTGTGGTCTACTAGCCCTTCTTCTGTTTTAATGCCAATAATTCGGGGAGTATATAGGCCTACGTCTTAGATGTGGATCTTTACAGATTTGTTGACTCATCTTTCGTTAAAGGAAAGTAAGTTTACTTTTGAGATTGGAGTTTATGACGTCACATAACAGCCGGAAACTAACAAGTACCTAGACACCGTTCGAAAATCCATTGTCGTGGAAGCGATGCTAGCAAAAAATTAAACAAGTTTAATATTTTTTATGTTTAAAAGAAAATTTGACTAAGAGGAGCTATTTTGTATGCAAATTTCATAACTTGTGCCAAAAAAACAGGTTTATTCTAGGTGCTTTGATCGGTAGACATTTCGTGTCGTTTACAGTATAACTTCGTAGGGAGGAGGGGGTTGGTGTAATCATAACGTCATCAGTAGTAAAGTTAGGAAATTTTCTCGGAAAGTGCTGCTGAATAATTTGAGAAGCCAGAAAGGTTCGAAAGGATCGTTCGTGAAAAATCATTCAAGAGATAAAGGGGAAACTACTGAGCCGTAAGCCTATAATTTCCATCCCAGCTCCAAGTCTGGATCCTGAATGATAGTCGATTAGATAATGTTGTTTAGGTGGTCTTGTCATTATTACAAAGAGAGATTGTGCGCATGTATTGCACATGGTAGATGTATAACTCATTGCATTGAAAGATCACGAGGTTGCATGGGATCCAGGGCATTCATCAAGTGACATGTCAAGCTAAATTTGTTAATAAATTCTACACAATGTTTAATGTTTAGCATCTCCACATCAAATTTCCTATTGGAAAATTTAGCTTTATTTCCTTTACAAGTAAAGGTCTCTCTTCGACGCATGGGGTAGAGACGGTCCCCTGAGAATTTGGCACGTCTTTACGGTTGACTATTCACATTCAAAGCCCGTAAGTCTTGATCTTAGTTTTCTCTGTAAATCTAGATACTTTTGTTTCAAAGTAGTTGTACAACATACCATTTTGTAGAATGCAATGCCGCATCCGTGTAAATGTTTGATTATGTTCGTATATGAATGCAAGGAACATTGGCACTCAACTGAGCTTCAAATATGAGGGTAAACACGTCAATGAGACAGCACTTATGTTATTAGAGAATATTTCATAAACGTATATTTTATAAAAGTAGTTGAAAATACATACAATTTTCTCTGATGCTATTACAAAAAGGGGTAATCATGTTTCAAGTGTCACTTATCCACTTACAGGTTTCTTTCTTAAATTCTACAACCCGCAATAATTTTGCCAGCAGAAAATCGTTTGTTAGAGCCAAGGCAGCCGCAGCCAAGAGAGCAGGTGCTCCTTTGTCCTAGTAAAGTGTGCTGTTTTAATATTTTCATGTCATCGCCCTTTAAAGAGCCTAAGCTTCAATCCGTTACTTCTTGGTAGCCAGTTGGTCAGCAGTTGCCAAAATCATGGTGCAATGATTATCAGGGGGTGTCGTAACGTATGAGTGTGGCATCATTTAATCTCATCCCTTATGGATCTTATCATCGATTCATTTCATATCCTTGATCGGTCTCTTAGGATCATATCGTGCAAACGCTGATTTCTTTTCTAGGTCATGATATCCAAGATAAAAGCAACAAAAGAATTGGTATGCCCATCACAAAGATTACTAGTACAACCCATCGAAATGCGAAGGCGGAGTGGGGCTCGGGTTGGGTCACAAAGGAGAAAAAGGCTGCGGATCACTGGTATCAAGTACAGTTTAAGTGTCTTTTACCTTGGAAAGTGTGAACATGAGCAAAAATCAAGATTCGCATTTCTGATTTGAAATGGCTTGTGCTTACGTAAAGTGACATTCGTATGCGACCATAATTCATTGGGGCTTTCAGAGCTCACGCATTCCTTACCTTAATTATACAGTGAGTTGACAAAAGCAATAACCTGGGACTCTTTCGTCTTGTTTTCCAGAGACGACCCTTGGGTAATGATACAAAGAAGTTAAAATACATTGTCTACCCGTTTATACTTGAAAAAGACAACTTGAGGGCTCATGTCCATAAGCCTCATCTAATGTTCCCCGGCCTATACTAGTGGGAGCTCATATAAAAGAAATTTCAGGAAGGGTAATTCTATATCTTACACATAGCATCGATTGTGAATGAAAAGTAATGAATCCAAGTCAAGGAAATGTTTCTAGTTTAAACTATAAAACAGGAGTTGTTCTCCAAGAGTTGGGACTCGAGTTGGTCAAAGCCATGATCACTGATCGAGCTAAATTTCTTGGAAAAATCTCTCTGATCCAAGATGCCATGGTTACATGAGAAGTGCCAAACGCGTAGGAACTGCTTTACGTCTTTTTTTTAGCTTTGTCGCTTTGTGATGTATTATAGTTTATACAATGGTCATTGGCCAATAGTACGTTTCCTTTAAAGTATCTTGATGTTCCTCTTGCCCCCAAAGTGTTTGTAGCAATACATCAGAAGACTGTCTAGTTATGTTTGCAGTAGTTTTAAACTTATGTCCCCGCTGACTAACTTTTACACGATTGAAATATTGAAATATTCAAACCCCATTAACTATATACATTGTTTTTGTAAAATTAGAGTAATATGGGCTTGTGAAGGAAACGAGAAGGTAATTTCGTAAAGCTAAGAAATGAATTTAATCAAGCTGGTGGTGAGTAGCTATGATTTTAGTTAGTGAAAGGGGGAAGAATATTGGACTCAAGTGAGCAAAGGTGCATAGTTGCCATCCATGCTCCCCTTTGCTACGAGCCTGGATCAAGATTTGAGATAACGAATCTGTTTATAAAAATAATTCTACGAAAAAGAAACAATTGCTTACCGTGTTCTCAGTGTATTATCTAACTTTTTTCTAAGATAGACTTTGTGGGAAATGAAGTACTGAGTTTCATACTAAAAAGCACAAAAATAACAGGAAGAATAGGACGAACGAGAAGTTGCGTCCTACTATTTCTCATTTAACTAAAATGATTTTCTAGAGGCAATAAAGTCTATAGTATCTGTTCAGCAGGATCTTTACATTGACTAACAAATACTCCCATGTTGGTGAAAATATTTCTATCTATCCCCTTCAGTTCGGTTGTTGTACTTTACTCGTAACAAATATTTCACGTTAAAGGGAACATTTTTCAACCATTCAGTCAAAAATGTAAGTATACAGAGAATGTCCTATTCATGAACTGACAACTCGCAGAAGGCTGTCAAAAGGGACGAAGTGGCCACTCGTTGACACAGGTGGGTCAATAGTGCAAGGAAGGGATCGACTTTTCATTGATATTTTAATACTTAAAGAAGAGCTTGTATACAGCGTTGATAATCGGGTGTGTTTGCTTACTGGATTATCACTTGTACAAGGGGACGGACAGTTGAAAGAAGAGATATAAGTGAAGTCGTATGAAGGACATCCTTATCTGTTACCGCTGCACCTGGAAATAGCTGGTACATCGTCACTATCTGTAAGTAAACGTTGAAATGAATGCTTTGTCTCTTTGAATTTTTATTTTCAAGAGTTACCGTAACTTTACAAAATATGGTAGTTCTCACTTTATTCCTCATTCCTTTCCATATCTGGCTCTAATTCTATTATCATGTATATTAAAAATTCCCTTCCTTTCTTCTTCTCATTTATATACTGCAGCCTGTTGGTAGGCATTGCAGTTTGCCGTCGTTGTACTTTGTTAGAAACGAGTATACTTTTCTACTCTTTATGATTTGTTAGCGATATAGTAGTGTTCTTGACAGTTGAGTATTTCCATTCCGTGACGTATGTGGGTTTACTCTCTCTCTCTCTCTCTCGGTTACCAGGCGGTCTTTCTAATAATGCTTACTTCATGCACTTTATAATTTCAAAATTCCTGGTCTTTACATAAGCTTATCCTTAAAATTTTTTCTAGACTTTTTGTCCTGTTTAGTAAAATTGACCTTATTTCTGTGCGTCTGTGATGTGAATTTTATGTTTTGCTGTGCCGCCCATATAATGCTTTCTTAAGCTCTCTACTCTACTTTTGAATTACAACAATTTTGCCACAGCATGAATATTAGTACTTAAAATGACTCCATAGTCGACTTTATATTTAGATATGCAGTGTTGCAGTTTCATCGTAATCTTATTTATCGTAATATTGCATTGAATGTTACTATCAGAATATTTCTAATTGTTTTTCAACTTCATTAAATTTCTATTCATTATCAAAGTCTCAGTCCACTAAGAGTTCTTTTCTTTCCGTTTTTGACCCTAAAAATTGCTACAAATTACTTCAAATAAGCTTTGAATCAAGACCGAGTAAGAAATATCTTGAAGGAAATCTGGAAATATTTGGTTATACATTTAAGCGGTAACCAATAAAAAGGATTTCGCTTTAATTAGCATATGTAAATTTTTAATTGCATGAATATCATAGCGATATTTAATTACAAATAACTAAATCATGATTATACAATAAGTATCAAGAATATTATATATTTCAAAGAAAACAGCAATAGAAAAAGAAAGACCAAGTGCATACATTTTAGATCCAAGGTTCTCCTGTATAATATGCGCATATAAATGAAAATTATGCAGCTAGCGATTTTAAGCCAATATCAATGTAGAAAAAGCCGTTAAATGTGCTACGCTTGTCTCCGCATTCTTACAGTAACATAACCTAACTAAATATTTCCTGATTACTATATAGATTGCTATATTTCCAGATTACTATATACTATATATTTCGAATCCTATACCTCAGGCTTTCAATTTCTTCGGTCGTAATGAAGTATACCCCCAAGTGACTATCGAAACAAACAGTCGCTTTAAGGATCTGAAGAAAAAGATCTCCTCTACGTTTAATTCCTTGATATTGCGAAATTCTGTCCTGTTCATAATACAATAGTTCTATTCACCCTTGAATTAAAATTGAAAGAAAGAAACATTGATATTTCCCTTCTTCGATTTTTTCCAAATAGCATTTCTCTTTCACTGTCGGTTTTTTTTACTCTTGCAAGTCGTCTTCTAGATTTGATTGATTTACTTCCCATTGTGTTCCTTCTATTCCTTTCTATTGTTCTCTAATCCTATTTCACCTTCCGGCAGCTTTGTTTCCTTCAGTTATACTAGACGGCCATAATATCACAAAAGAGCCTCTCTAGCCTTTCTTACTAATGATTACATTACCACTTTCCAAGAAAAGCGAAAGCAACCAAAAGATATGGATAACAACTGTATAAGTCAGGACCATAATCTTGTGCAGCCTTCAAATGCATTTTCCCGTATATATATTGGCGTTTTCACCTAGACATATCACAAGAGCATGGGAGAATAAAAGACTTCAAAACTCTTACGTTCGTGTTCCTCGAGAAAAAATCTTCCTTCAACACAATAATAGCTCTTAAACTTGTGAAGGCTTGTGTTGCATCTATATCCAAGAAAATGACGTGCATACGAAAAAAAACCTCGTGCCATTGTAGATAATGCGTAGTGAAGGAAAGTTTGTTTCAGTTTATTAATGTCAAAGACAAATGATTCCTTCCCTCACCTTTTGTACCAGATAACTTTAATCTTGGAAAGAAAATTGTAAACTGTAATACCGATGTAGAAATATACTTTTAAAAATAGAGGTTCCTTCTTTTATGGACTATTGGACAATAATTTGCAATTGTATCTCTCCTTGGAACAAACAATGAAATTTATCAAAGTCAAAACTCAATCAGATTGTATAGAGAAACCATGAACTCAGCAGCACAAGGCACTTCCTTAGAAATGTTTACTGTTACGCTTTTGCAGTGTAAATGTTTGTGTTTTGAAGCAGAATTGTCAAGTTTGAAATAATAGGTTTTTCGCCAGTACTGTCCGAGTTTATACTAATTTTAGTGAAAGGGAATATTGATGTGATAAAAATGAGTATTAGATAAGCATTTGACCAGCGGATAAACTGCTATTCAATTGCCAATTTTGAGTAAATTGTAACTTCAACTGTAACAAAAAGATGTCTGGCATGATTCAATAAGGATTTGTAAATTTGTTTTGAATAGTTTGAGCGATGTTGAATCAATTGCCAATTTTCAAAGAAAGGGTAAATTCAACTTTAGCAAGTAAGTGTCTCTAGTAACTCAATAAGCGTTTCTGAAGTGACATGTTATGAATTGAGTAATTTTATCTGCTTTTATATTAGCCAGAGATAAATTACACCATTTTTTGAATCAACGCGACAGAGTCTAGGTAATATGGTAGTTTGAAACAGTAGTAATTATTTTTAGAGGTACAAAGTCTATCTCAAATGCCCTTTGCTATAGCAATAACTCATTTAACTGACCATGCACATGTCTACTTGTTCTGTATGGTCAACTGTCTATTTGCTGTTGTTGTTTGTTCAGGAAGTCAAAGATGGCGTCATCTGATTTACGCACCTTCAGGTAAAACAATAGAGCAGAAAAAAGTCAAACCATACTTTACAAAAAATTTGTGACATAAAGTTTTATAAATTTCATTTCATTTGTGTAATACGGACGTTTCTGGTACTGAAACGCATATTATTTCTCCACCTCTTCTTCTCTTTTCGGCTTTTCCCGTTTACAGCTCACCAAATCGGTTCATCAGTTTCTACCTCAGTCTGTTGCCCACATTCTCCATCTTTATGCAGGCAATTTTCATATCCCCTTCCCCCATTCAAAATCTGCTCTTAGGCATTGCTCTCCTTCTCCTTCCTGGACAGTATGAAGCTGTATTTTTAAATGTTACACTTTGAAAATGATGAATTATATTTGTAAAGTTAAAATAAGACCTTTGTTTGGTTTACGTTCAGAGTTTTGTTCCCATAAAACTTTGAGTTGTACATATTGGTAACCATTAAGGTTAAAGCTTTTTGAGTAAAGTAATTGACTATATTCTGTTATTATTGCATGCATTGTGCGACAATAGCCAAAATCAAGCAGGGATATCCTTTTTAGCACCCACGTGTATGACATATAAGCATCTACGCATAGTTGAAATATATATCTTTTCGCTATGCAATTTATTTTGTTGTCTTCCTCAGACATCATTTATTTCACTGAGGTCTCGCGACCTCAGTGGCATGTGCAGATTATCAAGAGCGCCGCTTTTAGAACGAAGATTTAGAAATGACACTTTTTTATTGTATTTAATAAAAACAAAGAAGTTGTAGGTGATGATGCCAAGTAAAATGTTTGTCTCATCTTGTAAATTGATTGTAATGGCAAAACATGTTTTTACACAGGCTGAAAACAAAGTCTATTGCATATATGACATTAAAGGGTAATTCAAATATTTTGAAAGAATACCTCACGGTACGTTCAATGTGATATTTTAAAAGGCGTGAGAACCTAAGAGAGGAGGCAAGGCAGTCACTGTAGCAAATTTTAGTTGATGCTGCAAGACGATTACCTCAAAAGTAAAGAATAAGCGATAGTTTCACAAAATGATTTAGTCTTGATTTCTATAACATGGAAAATTGTAAACAAATATGTATCTAACCACTTCACATGCAACAAAACACGACGATCCTCTGGCATTACAGACATTGAGGTTACACTAGTTTAAATTGAAACGAGAAGTCAACGTGGCGTCTTTGTATTTATTCCTATTGCTTCTCAATCTTCGATGGCTCATGAGTCCCAACGTTTCTAATTTAACACGAATAACAATTTCATGGAATTGATAAATGAAAGCCAAGTGTTAGATTAGTGATTCTTGCCAATAAACTACAAGACACGTTATATATATGTGATATTTCCTAGTTTATCAGAGGCTGAACACCTTTGCTCTGCATGAATAACTTGGCTGAGGTAAACCTATCTGGAGCAACTTAGTCGAAAACTGATCAATTGTGGGTTAATAAATAACCTTCTGCCTTTTATCTCTCATTACACCAACAAAAAAATTGAGCCCTAAAAATTCACCTCTACAACATAGAAATGAATTTACTTTCATAATTCTCTTCTATCTTTCTAATCCTCTTTTCTCCAAATCTCTTGCAACTTTCAATGATTTTGGAACA
>JAAAKL020013409.1:0-12484 GCA_010016065.2 Carybdea cf. marsupialis auct. non (Linnaeus, 1758)
GTTGGTCTATGGTTCTTGTAGTCGTTACTCGCATATAAGTCCGCGGTTAGCTTGTACTTTGGGCTGTTAGGTTCAATATAATCAGAGGTTCTTACAATGCCAGCAAGCAGTGGTGCATAGAAAATGTACCTCAGTTACCTTAGATTTCACGCCCTATCATAAGACACTAACCAAACTGCGAAAACTCCTTCATTTGCAGTACTATTTATTATCTACCTTAACGTACAATTACGAAGGACTTTTATTTCATGTGCCCTTGCGTTTGTTGACAAGGAAAGAATTCATATGCTGGCTTTTCCAGACTAGCTCAGAACTTTTATTCCATGGGTTACATTGTCAGCGGCTGTAATTGCATGCTTTATGACCTGAAAGGGAATCAACAAAATTATTTACCCAACTGTTTTTTGCAAGGTAGCCAATCAGAATTCTGACTGTCAGATTGGTACCAATCTGTAAAACACAGTTGGGTAAATAATTTCGTTGATTCCCTTTTCGGGTTTTTTCTGACGAATTGTACTCTGAGGAGTGTCAAACGAAAAAAGCTTTTAAGTAAAAATGAATTGGTGTTTGTACTCCAGAGCTTTGACTTCGACGTTATTACTCTTTCTTGCACAATTCGAAATTAACAAGCCGGTAAAGCTGAAAAGCCCAACCAGCAATATGGATCAAGAACCTGACGATCAGTCACTGTTGTATAGTAGAAAATCTAATCATATGCACCAATTACTTGACATTAGTATACAAGAACCGATTTCTATTTAGGAAGGCGAGTAAAAACTCATATAAAAGATCCAATCGTTTGGCGTGGACTTCAGACGTATCTTGTAAAAATGCATAAAGTCGTTTGGACCTGACTTTTCTATTGATAGCATACATAAGAGCAACGTCATAATAAAGTTGTGTTGGCGATCGATTATATGAAATATCTCCTTCTTGTGTGCTTTATCAGTGCAGCTTGATTTCTAATGGCGCATAAAGGAGTCATGAGACAAGCTCAGGATATCTGCGTGCCCCCAAACTCATCGTATCTTTACAAATTGAGCCTGTGAAAACTAGGGGCACTAATTTACTGCGTTGTCATGTATGAAATTCAGACGCTTACTCTCATCTCTCAAATAGACGGGGCTACCCGCGTATTAAAGTTGCAGAATTTTGCCGGCCTCCCCAAGCTTATTCGGTGCTCCCCGTTTACTGAATTTGAGAATTCCTACCAACCGCCCCCTTAATTCCAACGTCCCCTACTATTAAATCTATGGTATTATGACACTCAAAAAAAGTTCCTTAGACAATTTTCTCTAGCAAGGATTTGTTAGAAAAACAACGCAATACCTCTTACGCGACCTATACATTATTGCCATAACCCATTATGTATGATGAGGCACGAAGGAGTCTGAAAAAGGAGGATCAGTGAGAAAATTGACTAACTTACAGCAGAAAACTATTTGACTCTTATTCCCACGTCCCCGTCTATTTTGGGAGATGAGAGTAGGTATGAGCTGCTTTCCTATAGAGCTTAGGTGACCGATGTTTGCTAAGAACAGCAGTTTCTGTCCATCACTGCAGTTGTGTGTCGAGGATAATAAGAATTGCCATAACGTACATTTACCAAAGTAAAGTAACAAATGATTAACTGTGATATAACTGAGATCGGCACATAACCCTTGGACAATTGGAATCACATGCCACTCCAAAAAAATCAAGTCCTGTTGTCTGAGAATGTTAGGGCTTCTGTCCCACTATCTTTTTACCTGCAAAAAGAATATCTTACGACCCTGTGACTTTGCGACTCGAAACTTTGAAACTCTAAATATATCTTGCTTCTTCGAGTTCTTGCATACCTGTTCAAGTGCATTGTGTGAAAGGAAAATTACTTATGCGGAAAAGACAGTGAAGTTTGGTCCGATTGGGAGGAGAATGTTTGGAAGAAGAAGCTCTTTACAAAACAAAGCCCAAATGATTTACTTGGAGTATTAATCTTGCCTACTCCGAGATGATAAATACTTTTCTCTCCTATTTTCTTCCCCTGGATTTTTAGAGAGATGCCGGTTCAATATTTCAATCCCAGTTATCAATTTTGTTACCATCTGCATGAGTCTTTTTTGTTCATTGACAATTTTACGAAAGTGTTAAACTAAAAGTTAGAGATGTCCTTGTGATGGAAAGACGTGAGCAGCAATATGAGGATATACCGTCAGTGAATGACGTAATTATGAAGTGAATTAACCATCTGGTAAATGTCGCAGGAAGACACGAAGAAATTGTGAAAGATGCTGTATTTTGCTTGAATTTCCCAAGTTTTTCGAAGAACGTGGAAAACAAAGATCACTTTTATTAATTATCTGCATTAAATTTCGATTCAATAAATACATGATTCAAGATTTAATATTGTTGTACCTGTGTGATTTTTGAATAGATTTAACACTGACTTAGTAAGTGGTGATTTTTTATTTCAAAATCTTTTGAGGATTGGTACCCCGCATACCTAGCCTCCTCTTTATCGACTCTTGCATATTGTCAGGTCCACCGGTCATGACCCTTGTAGTGACGCAATATCAATACAATAAACATCCCAAATTTCTCTCTCTCGTAGGTAACGGACCATAGATTAGTGGCAAAGCATCGCACGTTGCGCAACTGCCGTGACCATGGTTTCGATTCCCTGAGGTCTCACGATTTTTCACCTTCGAGATTACATAACATCGATGTCTACCTTCAGTTATTGAACCCTTGAGCTATCTCCAGACTGAACATTCTCAATTATAAATTTATAGTTTGCATATAAACCTCAAATCATCAAATAAGCACGCATGAGAGGGGGATCGATTAGCGATAAAATGGACGCTTTCAAAGTTTGCCCCTATCATCTGGTTGGTAAACCTCCGCGGAAGTAATAGTATCGAATAATTTGTGTGTATATACAAAACGAAAATCTGGCATAGTATCATAAAATTTGTTGAATTGAAAATGAACATACCTTTAAGTAAAAACAATAACACCCTCACTTTCTAATAAGCTCTTCTTTCCACAATATGTTCTTCTACTTCAATTTACTTGTCGATCTTCATTTTAACACGGCCAAGTACATAGAATTTTCCATGTGAATGAGTACCGCCTTCAACTTGAGGCGCCCGTTAAGAAGCGCCATGAAAAGTATGGTGTACTATAGCACTTCCCCGGGCCTACCGACAGGCGATTATACAGTTACACATGTTTTGGAAGTAGTCTGGGAAGGAGTTAAGTGTCGGATGTAAAAATCCCATGATTATATTTACGATAATCACTTTTGACAGAAGAATCAGATGCTCGGAGTTTTAGAGTTTTAGAGTCTTCAGATTTGAATAGAGTAAATAGGTTTCAGACTTATGGAGTTAAGTTGTATTTTTTGACGTCACACGGAACAAATCCGACGTCATAAGGAGCAGGAAGGTTCAGTTGTTGATGCTAAAAAATTCAATACCAGGCATGTCGGCGACCAGCAGTGCAGTTTGGGGCTCATTTACACGGCTTTACGTGAAGTACACTCAACATACGGCAAAAAGAATAGACGGAGGCTTTTCAGGTCAGTGCAATAAGCAAAATACCAAAATATTGCTGAACGTTGGAAGTACACTTGAATGAATACTAACATGTTTTCCTTACCCGATGACTATGGTCTATCTTGTAAGACCAACGACATCTATTGGCCTAAACTGGGAGTGCCTGTCCACACTGCTCCAACCAACTAATTGGTTTAGGCGCAATTTCCCATACACAAATGCTAAGAGGGCTAACGTTTATTAAATTTAGAGTTATATAGGAAAGAGAGAACCACTTTTATTGCACTGTAGAACGTTACTTAAGAACTATCAGATACCTCTTGTTAAAGATCCTAAGTCGGGTCTGTCAGCCTGGTTTCTGACCTGACGCTACCCCCAAGCATGAGATACGTAAACAGTGGTCGATAAGCAGTATTTAACCAGTGTTTAAGTTGAGTCCGTGTTATCGACCTATCTTAAAAAGATCTGCTCAGCTTTAATTCAAGTGAAAATTCCCTAATAAAGGGGGTTTGGACCTCGTTTTCCAAGAAATAAAGTGGGCAGGCATGATTACCCGCAAACCATGATACAGCTTACCTTGGGGCCAGAATTATGCGATATTTACTTGTCTAGTCAATTTACCTAACTTAGGTATAGGGGAAACACGAGTGCTATTTTATATGATATATATGTCTACTTGCCATCAGTTACGGTTTTGAAGGGTGCAGGACACTGGGTGTAATACAGGGCCCGCTGACATCCTGCATAACAAGGCTGGTTAGGCATGATCGTCTTCTCTCCAGTGCATATAGTTTCCAATTTTCCACCTAATTCAACGAGTTAAATACAGGCAGACACATATATTTTCTTGATAATCATTGAAGCGCCAGGGCCCTTGAAGATGCAGAACTTCGAGCAACAGCCCTATCACCCATCCTTTAAAGCCACCACTGCCTGCCACTATAGCTCCCTCCTTGACTACTAATAGAGCAGAAAGAGAGCACATACTACTTCAACGATACGTTAGTCAATTACAGAACGGACTTCCTTCAGATATTAGTGATAAACAGCAACAAGGTCAATAATAGAAACGCATCGAATGATTTGGTCCCAGAAAGGCCCTACTTCTCAATTACGCTGTATTAACAACTCACAGTGTAGTCGGCAAAAGTCAAGTAAACAGTAACGACAGTAAACGGTTTAACAAAATACTGCTCCTCAAGAGCAAGCAAGACATCTTCAGGCACGTGTGGGGTCATCTGTACAATAGAGCCGAGCCATTAACTTTCATCCCTTCTTCTGAAGGGCCTCTCGGGGAAGGGGGGGGGGGGATGAGCCAATGTAATCTCTTCATTGCAAAGATAAATACCTATTTAAAATAGACGATGCCAGCCCCGTATATGCAGTTAGCTGGAAATTTACATTCCCAATGTATACCCGTCTTTGGCGAAACAGCATCTGCCATCCAATAGCTCCATAATTAGTGCTGAAATTCTATTTTACATCCTATCCAAGTAGTTAATAGAGTGGAGACTTCTTCATCCCCCTACAAAGGCGTGCAATGTACAATGGGCGTGGTTTACATTTTTGGGTAAGTAAGTTCCCTAACTAATCTTTTTCTCATTGGCCCCTGTCTTCAAGTCCATTTGGAAGTTAGATAAACTAAGCAGAGGACCTGAAGTAGTCGATGAAACGCATGAAAAGTACAGCTTCATTCTGAGCTTATTTAAGTGAACTAGACCACCTAAAAGTGGCCTGTGCACCTAACGATTAATATTTCTGCAAATCGCAATATTGGAATTTCCACAAACAAAACCCTCTTACCTATTAAGTCAAAGCTTGTTCTGTAGATGAATTAATAGCCAAATACCTCAGTTTTATATTTCCTTCTGCTGTAACCCGACGGCTTACTTGCCCCTAATCTTGCCTTACATACCTACTGGCATCGGTATTTTTACTCTTGGGTGCCAAAGGCCTTTGCATCACCGTAACCACCACACATTCCGAAAATCAACTTACAACTATTTAACATCTTTTATTATCTTGAATGACTTGACGAAATCCTTAACGTAAACAAATCTAACTCTTCTCGCACGAATACATTTTAGGCAAGCACCGCCTAACCCTTTTAACAATCTAACAAAAATAATCAGCAGAATGAATCCGTTTAAAAACACCAAAATGATACTGATTCCCAGGTTATCTCGTCTGTCGTCATAGCTTGCGGTATCTCTTGGACTCACTTTAAGAAGCAATCCAGCACACGAATTCAAAAACAGCACAGTTAATGATATCATCTGAAGCACATGTTCGTTCTTATCCTTGATTGGCTGGTAGTAGGAATAAAGGATGGCAAAGAATCCAGACAGGGTGATGAACATACCAAGGTTGGTACGCGTGTCTGCCCCAAACACAGCTAAGGCCAGAATAACCGATAGCTTTCGGAAGATTTCAATCAACTCCCAATACCACGCGGAACTTTTGTAGTTCTCGTATAAAAATTTAATGGCAAACTCAACGGGCGAGTACTCATTAACAACTTCAGCCTTGTCATCTATGTCATCTTCGTTTAAAGCTTGGTTGCCTTCCACCAAGTGCATGCGGTCGTCGTCCTCCATTTCTCCATCACTCAGTGGGTAGTACTGCACACCATCCTCTCCTTGATATGGAGGCACCGGTTCGTTCTCTTGGGGATACTTCTTGTATATTTTCACCAAAACCAGCATGACAAGAGGAAATCCAATTGGAACAGCCAGTCCTGCATAAGCTAGATAAACGTAAATCCAATTATCTGGTTCGCTTTTGGCACATTTTAACCGAACGTCGGCACGAACAAAGTCA
This sequence comes from Carybdea cf. marsupialis auct. non (Linnaeus, 1758), assembly GCA_010016065.2. NCBI lineage: Eukaryota > Metazoa > Cnidaria > Cubozoa > Carybdeida > Carybdeidae > Carybdea > Carybdea cf. marsupialis auct. non (Linnaeus, 1758). The sequence continues at coordinate 6,357 of JAAAKL020013409.1, forward strand.
ATGCAGCTGGTCATCTCCCGATCATGGCACAGAGTGATGCATCCCATTGGAAGCATTTGAAACACTCGCCTTGATGTCATCGTGAAGGTAGCAAAAAGAAATATTGCGATGTAACGATAGCAAACTTTCTTTATTTGGTTTATTTTACGGTCGTAGCTCTCAATTCTCCTTGGAATGAAGCAGATGCAGAGTCGCATTATGACAACTATTGCTATGGGAACGCCCACTGTTGCGCCCAACGAGATGAGTAGTTCGTCTATCAAAGTCAGACGAAGACCCGGAAAAATGCACCTTAACGATCTCACGGACAACACTCTCATTTCAAAATATCGGAAGTAATGACTAACGTAAACAAGACTCTTCGGCCATGGAATGTCTGCTAAAAGAATTAGAGTGACCGACAACGTTTGATAGAAACCCAGAACAATTTTTAACGATGACAGAATGACGTCTGCAAGGGTACGCCGATTGTTGTCGGATGGATGCTTTCGATCAGCCCACTCTAGTAACAAGCACAGAAGTACAAAGAGAATGAGGACAATCACCATTTGGGTAATCGCCCAGACACGACCAGGGCACCCGACACAACTCTTTAAATGACGATAGTAATGTGTTGAACAAACATCACAAAGGACTCCAGTATAATTTTTGCTGCATTCACCACGTACCCCTCCCAAGCAAGCATCTTGGACTGGACATTTGTAAGCCTTTGGTTTGTCTTGATAATAGTACGTACAACTAAAATTATATGTTACATCATATTTCAATAAGCCATCAGTAAAGCAAGCATATTTCTCTTTCCTTTCTTTGGTGGGGAACATCCACCAATGACCTGGTATTAACTCTTCAAAATCTCGCTGGCAAGTAACGCCATATGCTTTGCATCGCTCACAGTATTCGAAACGATTTCTCCTTGCAAAGCCATTCAAACAAAAACAAGCTCTTGTGGTAGCATATCTAGTGGTATTTGCGCCAATAGGGCATGTATTACAAGCAAGAGGAGAATTGCCTCCGGTAAAGTTAACAAACTGCCCTACAGGGCATGGCTTACACCCTGCCTGCCCGACGTTGTCTTGATAGTATCCTCCTTGTGGACAACGTGTGCACCTATGACCACCATTATTATACTGGCCTGTCGGACATGGTTCACAAGTATAGTTGTCACGTCCCCTACCTTTACTGCAGAAGAAGCCGCCATCTCTCAGTGAAATCACTAACCACTTGGACAAATGACCTACCTGATAAGGTATCTGAGGACTGCATAGGAGCCCGATTCCTCTTAAATCCTTCAAGTTTAAGTTCTGGATCTGGTTACAACTTACATAGATATGTGTTGCAGGGGTGATTCCACTAACAAAACTTGAAGTGATGTGTTCCAGTCGATTATCATAGACAACAAGTACTTCCGGAGTGACGTCGATGCCCTGAAACGAATTATCGACGTACGAAATCATATTGGAATGAATAAAAATCTTCTTTATTTTCATTCCCCTGAAAAGCCCATTTGGAAGCCTGGTCATTTTGTTCATGAAGAGAAACAAGCCAATGTCTATATTCTTGATGCCCTGAAACGCATCCCTTGATATATACGTGATGTTGTTCTGCTGAAGCAGAAGATAAGCGATTCTCGTAATGTTACCAAATATAAAACTGTCAAGACGCGAAATTTCATTCATAGATAGATCAAGGGTCATTGATACGTGCAAGCGTTTGAACAAATCTTTTGGGATGTACTTTATCTTATTTCCGTGGAAGTTCAAGTGATTCACAAACTTGATTCCAGAGTCCGTCAAGTTATCCAAAAACTGTATTCCATTGCGCCCAAAGTTTAACGTTTCCATACCTGCAGATAACCCGTTGAGCTTAGGAAGGTAAGTTAGGTTATTATTGTATAGGTTGACATACTTTAGTTCCTTACAGTCATGAAATATAGCATCTGGCATGATCTTGATTTGGTTATTGGCTAAATTCAAATCTGCAAGATTACTCATCCCGGCCAATGCATCGGAAGAAATAACTGCCATGTTAACGTTTGAAGCCTCTAAGGTCCTTAGTTGTCGAAAATATTTTATATTTTCACGGGTCAAAGCAGGCCATGTGTTTTCTGATGCTATAAAAGCAATCAGGCTTGGAGAATGCTGTAAAACGTTTAGAAATTCCTCGACGTTGATTCTATTACCAGAAATATCAAGGGTCAAAAGCTGCTCTTGGGGAGGTGTAAACATCTCCTTCAGATTTTCATTGGACAAGGCGTTGTTATTGAGTTTCAAGTTGAGTAGATCAGAGGGGAGAACAAATGAGTCGTTCAATCCACAATTTGATAATTGTAAAGTTGAAATGTTTCTGCCCTGAAACAAGGTTTTAGGGATATGAATGGGAACGGCACAATGGACTTGTAAAATAAAAATGTTTTGTGGTAGATCGCTTGGGAGGCCATGACCATGAAGAATATAACATCTCACATTAAAGTAAGGAGCGTTTCCAGTTATTTTACAAGGCTGTACTATACCACTGGCACTTTGAACCGCACTCATTAGCATAAATGCCAGCAGTATTCCCAGGGTCTTAACTGTTAAAATATCCATTGCCAAAACTTTCAAAGACTTGTTTTTCCAATTCACCAACGTCTCTTCCTTGTAGAACCCTGATGAAGAAGAAATAAAAAAGCAAACAAATCAGATGCGCTGATCGAACATTGGAAAATGGAGTGCTGCTTCAACAGTATGATGACCAGACGGTGGCGCAGCCATAGGTCCTACTTATCCTACTGGGCAGGAGTCAAAATTTCAAAAAATCTTGACAAAAACTTTCATATAAATTGTCATGGATATTAGTCTATCTATTGTCTAATAAGTACCATGATATTAAGCTCTCACTATTTTCATCATTTTTCTCAGCAAAACGCCTTACATAGACCATGGTCACATGACTGAGTCAGTGCCAAAACACCACCAGGAGTTTTGTCTTGTCTTCCCCAGATGAAATGACCTCCTATTGTTTTTGGCAATGAATCTATCGACTAGTTATGCACATGCCTATATTGGCTCATTTCGGAGCTCAACTCCTGCCATTTTTTGAGAGCAGGAGCTGGATGTTTCTCGTTGTATAGGATGTTTGGGTGTTTGAAGAGATTCTAGAGAATAGTGAAATTGTCATCACCGGGATTAGAACCCTGTTTTGCTACTTAACATAGGGCAGAATCAACTATTTTTACCTGGTTACGCCACTGTGACCTGGCAATCAATCATAGAGTGTCACTGATCCACAGATGAGTGAGAATATCATAGAGTGGTAAGAACTGAAATCTGAAGGTAAGACCAAGAACTGATAAGAGCTGCAATTACCGGACGAAAATAAATTATATCCTTTTCACATGTGAGAGATGGAGCGACCGTTTCGTTTTCAAGCGTTTTTATTGTGTCTCTGAAAACGGAAAGTCTTTCCACATGCACGAGCGTCCACTGGATTTGGAGTTTCATACGAGGCCGGATATTTCGCGTACGAGGCAAAATAAACATGGAGAGCACACAAGTCATTGAGATTTTATACGGGTTTACATAACTCTATAGCACAAGCACGCTGTCTCCAAAATGTCCCCTTTAACAACGCTCCGGCCAATTTTTATTCATAATTGCGCTAAACCTGCTACGTATACTACCTATTATAGCCGCTGGCATAAATTTTGATCCATGTGCCTCCTCTCCCTTATAGATATTTCTTCTACTTGTCAAGAAATTAAATTAAACTTGAACAGGCAACAAATAACGCAACAGAAAGCTATACACAACACTTATTACATTTTTTGCAGTCATAGTACATACATGCAAATAGAAAGTGCATGTAGATATTCAAAAAACTTACACATGTATGTAAATAGCACCGACTGTAAGACAATAGAAGCATGGTTACATTTATGGTTATAGAGCGAAAGAAAAAATAGACAAAGCTTATTTGGCACAAACGGAGAGGGTAAAGGTAACTAAAAACAAAAGTGGAGAGAAAACCCGAGATTATGAAACTCATATGAGTTATAGAAACTAAAGTCCCTGGAGGTAAGGCCTACCAAAAGTTCACTAGCTTGATACTTCGTTGAGACCTATTTTGTCTATGTCTACCTCCTCCAAGCACGAATTACCGATACACTTCGCCAGTGGAAACTTCAAACCAAAGTAAAATGGCTCTTGTTATTTCCCACTTCTTTCCAAAAATATCTTTCTGGCCATCTGGTGTCTATTCTAGGATATATCACTTAACTTCTTTTACAAATCATCAGGGGCAATGACCTCCGCGGGGGGCGTTTAATAATAATGACCTAACCACAAATCTATTTGTCAATCAACGATAGTTCCCAATTAACAACCAAGAGTGAGATATCCATGTATTTGCTCTACCAGGACCAAAAATCGAGGCCGTGAGTTAAGACATGCAACTCTACTTTAGCAAATTATGTGTATAAAAGCATTCTTTCATAGGAAATTAAAGGATTTGAGTTTAAATAAGCCGCTATTTCCATTGTATAAAAACGTCAAAATTACAAAAATCTTGCTCTTAACAACGGAACGAAATAAGAATTGAGATATGGCTGATGAGTAAATTAAGTTAAAAAGTCCTGTAACTATAACATAAAAAACGTGATTTTTTTAAACATTATCATAGTCTTATTAACGATAGCAAGTGCAAAGTATTATCACAAAGACAAAGTCCAAAGCCTGTGAAACCTTCTTTACTTCGAAGTGTCTTTACTATTTCAGTTTTCCCAACTGTAGCATGCTCGTGTGGTAAACAGAACCTTCACAAACAATTTGGATGCTGGAAGTTTTACAATGAAAGTAATGCTCAACGCGAATAGTATATGATTTATGAGTTGAAACTGCCGCTAACTAAACTTAATAAATAGACGTAGTTTCCTCTGATCGAATATTTATCAACGCTAATAATTAAGAAAGATACAATGATTCGACTTCCAGCAAAGTCGTCCACACTCTATACTCCCTTCTTTAAATCCACAATTCTACTAAACTCCTCAGTCTAAACTAACCTAAAAAGCATGTCTGTTGGCGTCACGCCACGTGTCTGTTGACGTCACGTCACGTGTCTGTTGACGCCCAACTAGAACCTAGACTACTTCCCGATCAGTATACTTTACCAAATTCCATATTAACCCTATGATAGGAATAAACTTTAAAGAATTGTTTATCAATAAACTTTTTGTCTATTTCCCTTGCATGAAACCATTTGTTGTTGAAAGGAGGGCACAAAAACTAGGGGGGAGGGGGTATTTTGTGTATTAAAATAGGGTGAATGAAGATTTTTGGGTGCGTTGTCCCTAAGAATCAAACAGATGTAATAATTTCTCCGAATGTAGTGTGATGAGTTGCCAAATATCTGGAGCTTGCTCTTTAGGTAGATTATTTAGGGGCCGAGGGACATAGGGAACAAAATATCCAAACTAAAACTAGTTTGGTAGATAGGCTTTATCTCTAACTTTGTCTTCTGCAACAAGAGGGAGTAAAGAAGCCCACTGAAGAATTATTACTGTAGCTAATTGCATATCGACTCCCTGGAAAACTTGAAGTAACTAAAAGCAATTTATCCCAACCAACTACGGGTAATGTAGCAATTAATATATAAAGAGGAGGTTAATAACAGAAAAGAAAAAACATTCAAATGACTCCAAATTGTAGGCACTATAGAGTAGTTTGTAATGTCACTGAACAAGTAATGAAACTCTCAGACTGAAACGACTAGTAAATGTTTAAAGAGGGTAAACAACCATGAAGCAAGCAATTTTATCATCAATATGATCAATGACATACTAGGGTTTTTTGGTGTTTTTTCTTTTTTTTTCTCTATATATTCATTATTTTATTTCTCCCTTTTAAATTTTTATATATTATTATACTATAAATATTTATTTATTTATTATATATTTCTATTTCTATTTACTTATTTGTTTTTTAAAAGTAAAAGTCTATTATTTATTTTTTCTCCCAACATTATACCCCTTCATCTCTATAGTGATTGATCCACCCTGTCTTTAGCTTGCACAAGCGCATCCCTTTATCACATGTTACACGCACGAAATCCCGCACGTTCTCTTTACTTCAATGACAATAATGTTTAAAGTT
>JAAAKL020013410.1:0-12484 GCA_010016065.2 Carybdea cf. marsupialis auct. non (Linnaeus, 1758)
CTTTCCCAAATCATATGAATGATTTTGGACCGCTAAGAGGATGGTTTTACAGGTACATCAGTTGATATATTAATAATATTCATGATTTGAGGGCTCTAAAGTACCCCCAAAACTAAATTTACTTTTTATCTGAAGCCATTTTCATGGGGTTCAAGCAGATTCATGGGTTTTCAAAAAGCTTTTTATTTTCTGTCTCTAAAATACGTTTCCTGACTGCTTGTAAATAGATTTTGTATGGTTTTAAGTTGATAATAAGCAATCATAACATTTTAAAACATTACAACAATTTTAGTCATTTTTACTTTTTGCCCATTTTCAGATTCTTTAAAGCTATATCAAGTTTGGCTTTGTCAGAAAAGACGTGACTTTTCAATGAAAGCGTTTGTAATTGTTAGATAAACCGATTTTTTTATTTTGCCATCCAAAGAGGTTTTTTTTCATTTTCAGATAACTTTCTATGAACTATTCAAAAACTTACTTGATTTCGATTTTGCAAACATTAAATAGAAGCCCAATGACAGGTTCTATTACTTACATTAAATTCTGGTTCCTTTAAATCGAAAGGAATCAAATGTCTCAAACTCTGAGAAATCACCAACATGTTACAATACTCGTTAAATCTGATTGGTAGGATCAACTGAGCTGAAATTTTCGTAGGATTTGTGATATATAACTTGGACTGCAAACCGCATATATTAGTGACCAGGCTATCTTATACGAAGTTACTCTATCTATTTTTCCTTAAGAAGGTCAGTTAAATTGTGTCTGTTGAGAACAGCTCTGTAAGTGTTAAATCAATATCAGGATTCAATAGGTAAATCTTAATCGATTAGAGGTTAGTGAAACCAGTTAAAGTCAGGAGCTTTGTTCTGAGTTGAAAGGAAATGCTTGTCAACCTCGTGGGTTGTTTACTGAACTTAAATGCCTTAGTTGGCTAACAAAAGAGACACTAATGTCAGAAACGCTCTTCGTATCACATTAGACTGGAGCTACTGCTTTGGACATTCGATCATGGCTTAACGTTTTTTGCGTTATGCTCATTTATTGTAGTATAGCAAAGGTTTTATGACATAGACGCATAAGTTTATGTCGTGTTTGGCATTTGACATCAAGTTCAAATTTGGATTGTTTAAGTAGAGCTTTGGTTAATGCATCTTGTAAATAATTGTTCTTTTTTATGTAGCTAATTTGATCTACGCTCTTGACTATTGGGCGACCGTGTCCACATGACTTTCGAAGCAGAACTGCGAGTGCATTAGCTTTTTATACGACTTAGTAGTTTTGTTTGTAATGTAATTAAAAAGACATTTGTTAGGCGCCACCGTTAAAAAGCGCATCAAAATTTGGCTAAGCACTTGAGTGAGAGAAAACATTGATATATGACTGTTTATTCATTCTCAAAATTTCATTTTCATAGTGTTAAAAAAGTCACTTAACGTAACACATGGGGTATATCAACAGGAGATGCCGTTGCTAGAGCACATCTAGCAGGTGAGGAAAATTTCTTGTGGGATGAGGAGGTGGGAGCATCAGTGTTGACTACTGTAAACAGTACTACAATGAGAAACTATTTTGTTCAAGTTATATCTATGATGTCGTAAAGACACGTATTCAATTCCTTATTGCCGAAACTTTATTAAACGATCGAAATTCCTACTAAATAATTGTGAAGATCGATAGGTGTTGATCCATTAAGAAAACATAAAGGTTTTTTGCGTCGAGGGGTTGGAGGTTACCCTCCTGTTTTGACCAAGGGCCTGTGAGGTGCTGAAAGAAGCGTAGGGTAGCCCGATCCGGCAAAAGAACGCCATTGGTTAGGAATTTTTGGTCGATAATTTGGTCAAAGAGTAGAAACTTTCGTCTTACACTTTCCCCAAGAAGAGTAGCATTGGCTGACTTCGAGCACAATTATGGAGACAAGATGCAGAGACGCATGACCATTTGGCAACACTGACATACAGAAGTTACAGTTACAGTTTTGATGTGTGCTTAAAAGCAAATGACCAAACCGAAATTTCGTTCCGCCATGCGCAGGCGACCTGATTCATAGGCTAGAAAACTGGGAATCTCTGATAAATTTGTTGGACGTAGAGAAAGGTCGATCAGAAAAGTCGTGATCGTTGCCCCACATGAAAGATTAAACTATTTCGAGGCCATTCATTGAAGATCTTACGTTATTGTAGTGTAACCAAATGTTGCGACTTTTCTACCGTCGCACATGGCAGTAAATGTTGAGCCACTCCCAAAACGTCACAAAAGGCCCTGGGGCTGCTGAGATATGGTTAGAATCTAAAATGTTGCGTTCCTCTTGGATATACGATGATTCAGATTATTCTTGTAGATGACAGTGAAGGCAAATGAGACTGGGAATGGCATCGGGCGACCTTTCAATTCATATTATGCACTCAGTCAAGAAGGGTAGCATCTTCGTGTTTTAGAATGGCGGTGGATAGACCGCAGTTGGGATCCATAATCTTCAACGTTCTCCAAGGATGTGGTGTATAAAGATAGAGACGCTTAAATATGGCTGTTCTACGTTACGGCGTAGCGAAAATTTAACTTTTTAGGCCTGTTTCGTTAATTTTTTAAATGTGATATAGTAGGTTAGAACCGCGGTGGTCTAGCGGTTCAGGAATTGGACGCACATGCAAGAGGTTGCGGCTTCCAATCACGCCTAGCCAGTTTTAAAGACTATTGGTTGGGGAAGGCAACGGGAGGCCACCCTTGTAAATGTGCTCTCTCCCCAGGCCATTGCTCACTTCGGCAGGGCAATAAGCTACGCTCGAAATCGAGTATGCCACCAAAAAAAGACAAAAATAGTAGGTTGCCACCAAAAAATTAAAAAAAACAGTATGTTGAAATAATGTCACAACCGGGATACTATTTTCCCTAGTGCATTTTCAAAAATTATTTTTCTTCTTTTCAGTATAAAGTTTAATGTATCACCGTATGCTGGGAATGCTTAGTCTCCTCTTCTTTCCTCTTACCCAGTTTACTGCAAACTTAGGTAGGTATGCAGATTCTGTGCCATACCATGGTTTTTTGGGAGCCAATGTTAAAATTAAAATGTTTTTATTTTCTTATTTGGTTCGTGAATTTGCGAGTAGTATGAAATGCAATTTTCAATTTATCTTTATTTTTAAAGCATTCTGGCAACACGCTCCTCCACTAGTGTCGGGTGGTCTCCCTAAGAAGCGTTTAAGTTGCGTGCAAAAAGCAACCATCTGGACAAATATTAGTATTTCCCACCCTCCTACTCTGGGCGTGATCTGCCATAGTAGAGTGTACCACCTTTGGTGATAGTTCTTATATGAAATCGCGAAAGCCACGCCTCTCTTACTCTAGATACTAGAGTTCAGTGTGCAGAACTACTTAACACTCAAGTATAAGAAACAAATTGGGCTGAGTTATGTTAATAGCCGTGAAGTACTTCGATTCAACAAGTGAGGTGACTATTTTTTGTGTTGAGTGTTATTTAATTTGGAAGTTCGCTTAGCAAGGACAACTACTGTAAATTGCCGATTAAGCGCCCCAGACTCCAATAAGCGCCCAGTTTAGGAAAAATATTTCTCACAAGCGCCCAGGTCCAAGTTCGAATAAGCGCGTAGGTCTGAATAATCTCTCAGTTCGAATATGTGCACAGGCCTGAATAATCTCTCAGTTCGAATAAGCGCACAGGCCTGAATAAGCTCCCAGTATATTTTGGATGGGTGAAAAAGATACAAAGCCTTTTCATTCTCTTGTACTTTCATTATCTTTCCATTCTCTCACAATTTGATTGACTGATTAGAACGTTTTGTTTCAATCTATTCTATGGAAAGATGATGTATGTTTAGATATCACTTGTTCTTTTTCTTTATAACCGCGGAGGTCCGAATAAGCGCCCATCCAAAAGCTTTTGCTTTTAAGTAAGCGCTCATGGCGCTTAATCGGTAATTTACGCTACTATAAGTTACGCGTAGATACTCAAACTACAGGCAGTAGAACATATTCAGACCCACTCAAAGGACCCACTCAAAGGTCTTGGACCCAATCACCATATATTTCCACGTCGCCCTTGGGACCTCGTCATTTAAAACCAACACATAATAATTTTCAAAGTTATAGAATTATATCAGTTTATTTAAGCAATACAGCATTTACCGAAAATTTTCGAGGCCATTAAAAGTAAAGAAAAGTTTGACTGTCTACGGTTGAACAAGTTTATGGACTGGCAACAGCAACTGCATGTCATCAGAAATTGAGTCGATAAGACTGAAGGGAAGTGACCCATAAATCGAAACCAATGCGAAACCGTAGATCGTGAGATTTTGCCCACATTGGCAGACACAACTGGGAGTTCAAGAGGCATACTTGAAAGTGTTATTGTTATTCGTAGGTAAGCCATAAAAATAGACTATCTTGAACTAAATGTATGTTTAAAACTCAAGCTTTAGGTTTTGATTGACAATCGACGTGAAGAAATGAGGTCGTACGTGTCAATTCAGTATTTAAAGTGGTACTATCGATAAGATATTTTATCGTAAATTGATGGTGTCTGGAGTATGTGCTTGATGAGAGAAGATCAACAGTAGCACCTCTTAAAGGGAGTAAGGGGCGAGGATGGTGAAATTGTACGCGAAGCGTACGACGTGGAATGTTTCTTAGCAAGTTGTATCAAAGATCGCCAAATTTGAACATGTGCATTTTCTGAATGACCCCTTATGCTTCGTTTTGATGCATGCTGGAAGGAGATGGTATCCAATCAAAAAGCAGACTGAACACTTCGATTTATCTTTTAAACATGGGCCCAGATTCCAATAGCGCGGGCTGTACTTGACATTACCACTCTGCGAGAATGGACTTGGTCGCATTATAGATTTCTGTACTCTTAACCGACTGGTATCCATCTGCCCTCTGGTTATTAGTCGGAACTATAGCGAGAATTGTGAAGTGCGGTAGGTTATGTTATGGCTCGGCTGTGTAATAGGTTTAGAACGGTTATCAATCCTATCATACGCTGGGTTTTGAGATTTAGGTCATTACAGGGGGGTGCTTTTGAGGTCCCTTCAATGACTCACGATATTTCAAGAACGGTAAATGACTAAAAGCTAAGATTTAGCTCTATTGATAAGGGCAATCTCCATGCCTCGACTCAGGTGAAACGGTTTTAATGATCTGAAAGACTCTTTAGGCATTTTGCCGTATCTTTACATGGTCAAAGTTTCAAGAGCTTAAGAGCATTTTAAACAAGTTATGTAAAGGAAACTGTTTTGGGTCTACAAAGGGCAGCCACCTTCTGTCTAGAATCGGGTTAAGAAATTAATAAGACATTACGACATATTATTTTCTGTTCTCGAAACTGTCGTATCTTAGTAACAGGTATTATTAAGTGCTCCGATTACGATTGTATGTTCTCTGCTATCTGATTGAATTACAGGATACTCCCATTAGAAGCTGTATACAACGTTCTACTTCGGAGAAGCAACAGCTAATTTTTTAGCTCCTTGCCGCAACAACAGGCGGGCGGCATAATCTAGGCAAGAAAGAACATTGTTCCGCTGTATCCTCTAGTAATCAAATTGTGTGCATCTCCTTCAAAATGTCGTATGACAGACCATTTACATTTTGAACGGGTCTCTTAAATCAATGCGGAAACGACATAAAGTCTCCGAAGAAAATTTGATTTGATATACGGCTGCATTAATTTATTTACGATATTAACACACTAAACGGATATGGCTTATGATCTGTGAATGACTTTCCTGTGCTCTGTATGGGATGTCGCTGTGCGGCAAAAATGCACCTTCTCAGTTGCCCAGACTGCACTGGGAAGAGAACAATTGAACAGCAGTTCAAAGGAATAACATGACTACAAGAAGATGCGACAGTTGACTGTGAGCTGAACTGACATTGTTGACCTCTTAATCGATGACGTTGTGTCACGACAATTTTGATGAGCTAAATAGAATTATTATGTAATTTATGGAATGCAGTTGTAAGCTGATCAGTAGGTAGGGATTTACCAGAGCAATGTTTCTCAAAGTGATTCCAAAAATCCCTTTCCCCAACCTCATCTTTACATCAACATATAAGGCTGTTTGAAATATAAGCGATAAATTAAGCACGTGAAATTGTTAGCAAATGTTTAAGTCGGTGAGTTTCTTGATCTGTGATAGTAGCAGCGTTCAGGGCGCAAGCTGATTAGTGGTTTGATGATTATTACTTAACTTTATTAAGAAGTTACGGTGAGAAGATGGTCGTCAGATTCAATCTTGATTGTCTAAAGGTCGTTTTTGTTTACTGTTTATTCAAAACGCTGAGGTGGCAATATATATAGGGGAGTTGGGACAGATCTTGAGACCCGGAGGTGGCGTTTAACAAAAAAGTTTGAAAAATACTGCACAAAATTTGCCCGCGCAAATAGATTTACAGGAAATAAGTTTCATACTTGGTTATATTGTTCTATTTATGGCGCATTTGTTAGTAACATAAGTTGGCCCCACGCAGCACTATCATTACTGATAGAATTGCGCTGCTAGTATCGATGTAAGGTCACCTTAATATCTTGACTGATTATTAAATGTGGATGTAATGTTTGAAGGGTCTGTAAGGTTGAAAGGATCAACAAATAGCGTCAACAAATCAAGTTCACGACTATCATTTTCTGCTTTGTCGCCCAAATATGGAATACACTGGTTTGCAGCTTGGTCTTTTCGATCGACCGATTCGTAGAAAGCCTTTTATATCGGCTTTGTAGCAGACGAACTATAGTTAATTGACAGTACGAGGGCCTAATTAAAATTGATGACATTCCTGATGTAGAGGCGTTACTAAAGCTCTTCTGTTAGACGAAGCTGGTAACAGAGATTGAAATGCAAGATCTCATTTGAAAGTACTAGAAAGGAGATAGTTTAACAATACATGCTTGGGGTGGAAGACTAAATGATCCCTAATGTTATAGAAAGAATATAGCACAGCACATTGGATCGGTTCTTTCCTTTTCTTTCACATCGGTAAAAGGCCCCTTTACCTTGATCTGAAAATCATCGAATGTTTCCAATCCAATTCCAATCTGCAAGCATCAAAAGCTCCCCCCCTCCCTCCCCCCATCTGCACATCGTCCTCTTTATAGCTTTTCTCTTCTGAGTAGATGTCGGCATCACTGTTTTTCTCAATTTCTGCTCCTGATTCTGCTACGAAAGTCTGTGGAATGGCGACTAGGCACACTTTTTGTGGCATTTATAGACAGACTCTCGGTCACGGTTCAACCCGCAAATGCATGTTATTGATTTACCTTTTATTACAGCCCTAGTCGTCCAAGGAGTGAACTAGATATATAAACAGTTGCTTTATGAACAGTTAATTAACGTTATTATGGAAATTAGAGGCATTGTTTTATTATCATGAGATAATAAAGGAGAGTGTCAGGAAATGGTATTGGGTCGTTATCGTCTCACACAAGTTCTACTTGCCGTATGTTGATGACTGAACTTTAGCTGTAATCGTAACACAGTGTATCTAGTCAGATCATGAGGCACATTATGAAAACTCTAGAAGTTAAAAATGTATGTGCGTACGTGCTTACTGACCGTCAACCCCCCCCCCCCCCCCCCCCCCCCCCCCCCCCCCCCACCCCCCCCCCCACACACCCACACACCGGTCCAAACTTTCTTTTGGAGGGCTTAAATTCTGGACACTTGTCGAAATCTAGGTGTGAGGATGATTGCATTGTTTTAGAATTTCGTGCCCTCAAGTCTATCCTCCACGCCGGGACTGAAGAGTGCTTATACCAAAGCTATCTAGACGTTAGCGATTGAAATTCCCCACACAACAAGCCTTTTGCGCCCCCCTCCTGTCCCAAAGTAGAACTGTCCGTTGTAAACTAAGGAAGTTTTTAAAAGAAACTTTGAATTGAATGTCGTACATATAACTGAGTTGCCATGGTGATTAATACAACGTACCCCCTCTCCCCCGGATTCCTTGAAATGACACGTTTCCTCAGACCTCTCTTATCATGGAAGACACTTCGCATGACCCATTATGATTATGGCCACATAATAGCGGAGGTTGATATTCATGTTTCAAAAGCATCCATTTTATTAGGTAGAGCAAGGTTACATAGTCCATTTACCAAGCCTATAAGTTTCATTTGTCATTTTTTGTATTGATTCCTTCTTCCACTTTTCATGTTTAGGCGGGCAGTGATGGTAAAGGACTTGGAGACTGTATCCAATGCCATCGCTGTATGATGCTGTTAGCACTCAAAGGAATTAGTGCCAAGGTAACAACAGTAGACCTGTTGCGAAAACCAACATTTTATAAAGAGAACTACGCAGGGATGAGGTTACCTTGCCTGGTTACGAAAGAAGGAACGGCGATCGACGATGTGAATGAAATACAGGATTACATCGAGAAGACGTTCCCGGAGCCTTCGCTAAAATGTGCCGATCCCATTGCGTCACGAGCTGGTTTAAATGTCTTCCAAAAGTTTTCAGCTTTCATTCGAAACAAGGATCCTTCTAAAGATGATGCGCTGCAGTTCGCTTTACTCGACGAATTGAAGAGGCTAAACGACTTCCTTGGGTCCTCCAGTAAAACACCAGGTCCGTTTTTGGCGGGAAATGAGATGCTGGCGCCCGACTGCATTCTTCTACCAAAGCTGTACCAGCTAAGTGTAGCCTTAAAATATTACAAGGAATTCGAAATCCCTGAAGGTCTTCCACATTTGGTTGCCTACATGAAGGCAGCAGAAGAAAATGACATTTTTGTCGGTACAAGGTGTGAGGACAGTGAAATTTTGAAGGATTGGGCGAAACATGTTGGCGATCAAAAGAAAGCACAGCAATTTCTTCGTGCCCATTCTATATCCGGTCGACCAAAAATCTCCTAGGATTTTGTTCCGCACCTTCCTGGAATTATGTTCACCTCGGCTGTTTTATAACAATTTCGTAACAAATGCCATCCTAGCATTCTGGACAACCACTCAGTTTTGTCATTTCGGTTTAATTTATAAGCTTGGCATTCAGTTTGCAGTTATTTATGACCACATGTTTCTGTATAAAGATAGAATTCAACAATCTTATATGACTCTGTTATTTAGTGTAGTGTTTTACCGCAGAAGTGAAATATATCTGTAATTGCTAATGAACATGGACACGTTCTGTGTTTTATGGGTGCTTTTGGTATTAGTTTAGACCAACTGTATCCAGTTCTTAAATTGTTAACTGTTTCACGTGCTGTGAAAGATATGTATCACGTGTTTTTATATACGGTGTGGTCGTTGTTAGTAGTGCCACGGCTCTATTTGACTTTCCATTTCACTGATCTCTAGAGGGCCTGTATCGAGAAATTCGTTATTTTTGTAGGATCATTGAGATAGTCTTTGAATTTCGAAGAAATGTCATCATACTGAGCCCTCTTAAGGTATTTGGAGCGAGCAACACGTTGCTTCTTTTATTGATACTCCAGTGTATCGAATATGCATTCACTCTCTTGTCAACATTCGGAAAATTTACCACGACTGCCACTGCCGTTTGTTTATTTCATTCTCATCAAGTTGAAGAAATCTCTTGTAAAAGATCCCAAGATGTATATATTAACATATCTGATATCTTGACCTGACGTACCGAGAATATCACGTTTTTGACAATTTGGCAAAGAATTATTGGCTACGGGCAAATACGTTAGCAAACCCTCTCATGAACTTCTTCGATGACGGGCTCCCAGGCCCTCCCCAGCCTCGTCGATACTAGGTGGTACCTTTTCGTTTTATCGCTCCCTTTGATTTCTAAGGTTCGTATAAGTTTTGCTTATTTCATTCAAATGCAGTGGCTGCCTAGCGCTTCTTGCTGTAAGCCGTCCGAAACAGTGCAGATATCAGCTTTATTATAGACAATACAATCTTCGTTTAATAAATACCAGTGTCGCATTTATGCGGATCGGCCTGCGCCTTGATACAGCCCCGCCTTTCAAAAAGATGACGGAGTAAAACGTGCCAGCTACTTTCTTTTCCTTGTATAGAATACAATTTTGTTATTTCTTTTCCGTTAAATGCCGAAGAAAAGACAGGCGCTTAGAAGACATGTTTTTGGTTTAGCTTATATTTAGAAGGGGGCTCGTGTCTACAACTGGTAATAGGATGACAACTCAGCGTCGAATCTCGTCAAGAGAGTCGTTTGGTACTACTTCTCATCCATTTAGAGCGCGCGAACAATAGACACTTGGCAACTTTCATGGTTGCACTTTACTTCTATTCACACTTGGTGCAGCGTCGAAAGAGCCTGGCCGACGTAATGCTGTTTATTTGGTACCGCAATCATGACTGTTAGACTGAAATAAAGAAATACCATGAAAAAAATATGCCTCCAGGTCGGTGTTTATGGTAGATTGCGTGACGATGCGCTGTGAAGTGTGCAAAACTGCGCTCATGAATGCCATGCTTTGGCAAATAGTAGGTACATAGTTCCTATTTTTGTAGCAAGGGTTCTGTGGCAAGGTTATGGATACTGTTATACCGGAAATTACGTACTGCCCGCGGATGGTGTAACCTTTGATTGTAAGAGATTTTGCTTCCGTGATTTGTGAATACGATAGAGAGCTCGTTTGTAGCTCAAGGGGTTCAGTGAGAGGAAGACCCACGTAATAGTCATGGCAGGGACAGTGTCTCACTTTGATTATGCTATTTCCATTACACTTTCTTATTTCTATCACAGTTGGGTTATGCTACACTTTGATACGGTCGGTTTTTGCTATATAGTATTCACAAATATGGAGCCGAAATTTAAATACGTCAACGCTTTTTTGTTGTTGTAGGAATAAGCCCATCTACAGTGCTTCTGAACCTTTTTCTAACTGCCTACCTAAACAAACCGTAGCGTACCTCAAAGAGGGCGTTTCGCAAGGAGAGTGAATGTAATTTTCACACGTAACAATACAAAGTCCAGGAATGAAGAAAAAACACTTCAATGCAAGTAAAAACTTTTACAAACCTATTGCAGCTTTACGAGCCGTTCCTGGTCGTCAGACAGCGCTTGTGCCTTGGAGTAAAGCAATTCGCAATGCATCATCGGTCATGTCATTCATATCCTTTCTCTGGAGGTCTCCATTGTATCCTTTGCGTACTCCTTAGAAGCCTACAGGCAAACCTCTTGGGATACTGGTACCTCGCATAGATTCAGATGACACTCTCGGTAAGACCAAGGGCCACAATCTAATATGCTCTCTTCTCATCGGGAGGCATGATAAGAGATTGCCACAGTCGAATATGCCCACAGGTCATCAGGTAATTGAGAGACTCTAATTGCGAGACTGCGTAAGTTCGCTCTTTGCTGATGAGCTCCGTTTAAGGGTTCATTTTATGTTGTGTCGTCTCCTGGCGAGTATGTTAGTGCCAGACATCATGATTTTTCATCAGTCCAGTACTTGTGTGGTAGAGAGAATTGTGACGCTCGTAGTCGATCCTTTTGGATGGCAGATCACGCCTCTCGAATTTGGTCTGGTCTTGAAATGCGTTGCCATGTCCAGCATCTTCATCATGACATTTCTGTTAAGATTGTATGGAGTATTCCTCTGAAACATGTTATTTTGACGGAGTTCCCTTGTAGCACATACATTTTACGACAAGACCTTGAGTGAACAATTACAGTGATTCTCATTCCTAGATCTTTACTATTAGCTACCCGCCCCCTCCAGTTGTTTGTTTTTTTGTTTGATTGTAGGGTCCGTAAGAGGGATTGCACTTGATATGTTTCTTAAAATTTACAGCGGATCATAAATAAGGTGAAGATGTAAAATGATAAGAGAATTGGTGTTAAATTGGCACCTTGCCTCCGGATTTATATCCAAAGACCAGTTCTGCGTAGCGAGCACCCGATGAGGGTCAAATGTTCCTTGCTGTTACATCATGGGGCAGGAGGTCGCTCTCTTAAGTTGAGCTACGTCGGTTGGGGATTATTTGGAAGTTGATTATGGTTTTATCGGAGAGGTGTTCTCATCCTGGGCGTGGGCTATGATTGACTCAACTGCGAAAGACAAATCATTGAGAAAGCGAAATATTCTCACTTGTGAACTTATGCGAACTTATTTCTACATGCAAAACCTAGTCTGCAAATGGATGTCTGGAATATTTCAATTTCAGGAAGGTTCCAGGTTGCTGATCCTGATGCGGTGATATGCACAATCTACTACCGTTTGTCATGCGTGATGCAGGGCATGCCGCGCCGTTTTAATTTGATGACGATTGTTAACTCAAATTACGCCAGACAAAAGGAAAGTCAAACATGAAAGAGAGAGATTTTAGCTTGGATGGGTGCGTGTCACATCTTGCAATCACTTAAAATATATTTAGCTCCTTCCTGCGTTTCTGTGTATTGCCTTTACGATGCAAGGGGGGGGGGGGGGGGGGCCGGTTATTAAAACCCCCACCCACTTTCCCCCCCCCTTCCCCGCCAGCCCCAAAACCCCCCGACAGCACCAGGGGGGGCTCCCGCAACCCACCCCGGGG
>JAAAKL020013411.1:0-12484 GCA_010016065.2 Carybdea cf. marsupialis auct. non (Linnaeus, 1758)
CTACTTATATCAATAGTACAAAGGCATACATATCGCACGAAAAGCGTGGAATTAGAGTACGTGAAAAATAACTACAAACCACTGATGTTACCTATCTACATGAATCAGATCATAGCTCTACACGTAGCTGCTTTTTGCATTCTTTTTTCTGAATTGACGTAAGTCTACAATTGCCTATTTTCATCCATACCCTTTCATATTGACATAAGTCTACAACTTTTGATCATCGAACAGTTCTATAAGATGTCAATATCATTTATTCCATTAGATTTTTTGATAGGTATGCCAATTTTTTTCTGTATTTTTCTGCATTCATGTGCATCTACAATGATAATTAGGATTATCCATATACTTGCATTTTTGTCATAAATTGTTAAAAGCGCTACTATTCAAATTAATATAATTTAATGTGATGCAATGCTCTTATGAGTCTACAAAATACTGCTTTGAAACTCATATTGGGTTCTAGTCTAAAAACACTGTTGGAATCTTCTCCAAGTTATCAGAAGTAAACAAACTTATTTTATTATCTCTACCTTTTAATCTTGTCATAGCTAAAAACTCATTATCAGTTCTTCCTCTCATAAGTCTTCTAGTAACAGTTCTGGCATTTTTTCTGCATTACGGTAGCTCACCAAATGTTTACTATTATCCATACACTTGGGTCCAAACATAGATGTACTAGTAAATTATATCTACCAGTTCTTCTTCTGCATTATGACATATTAGTAAATAGGTATTATTTTCCATATCCTTTTATGCTTTCATAGGTCTACAAGCAACTAATTTGTTCGCATTGTTCTTCAGCATTAAAATATGTCAGCAAATATTGACTTTTTAGCCCGAATCTTGCGACCTGTCTTAGGTTCACAAGCAACTAACAGTTTCTCATTCTTCATCTGCAGTCTCATCAGTCTACGTATGTTCATTACTACTTATAGTTTTCCATCTTATCGTAGATCTCAAAAGTGCTGATGGTGTCTTTCCTTGTTGGTTTTTTAAGTCAGTCTAACTAAACACGGATATTGTCCGTATTCCTGCATCTTGTCATATGTCGTGGAGCAAGTTATCTTTGCCCCATCCTCTTCTGCATTGTCATAGTTCTACAAATTCTTATTATATTTGCGTCATGTTATAGGTCTACAAGACTTTGATTTTTCCATTTTCATGACCGTGACCATAGGTTGATATTATCCAAATCATTGCCATAGTTCTACATCGACATACATCACTTTTGATGTGATGTTAAACAAAATATATCAGCTGTAGGATTTATCTTAAAAGACGCGTCGACTTCCTCTTTATACATCACTAGCAGAATGTACCCGGCGTTGCCCCGAAGTCTAGGCCTGCAAATATCTCCATCTATTTGTGTAGAAATGATGTGGTGACAAAAGACAACATGCAGACATTGCTCTTTTCCTTATCTCGCAGACCGTCAATGAACGTGACGAGATATGCTTGAGGTCTTGTTAAAGGACACGTGACTCTCAAGAGCAAGTTGGTAGACTTGGCAAGCTGCATGCCAGCCACATGTTTGGCCACCATCCAGCTGATTGAGGCCAATGTTCTATCTCGCTTATTAAAAGTCGTAGGTCACTTCTAAGGTTTGCGGGTAATTGGGGGTTCAATGAAGTAAACTTTCTTGATTAGAGGCTTCTTTTCTCTTTATCCATTTTTCATCCATCTTTTCGGCCTCATATTTTAAAGCTCTGGACGCCCCTAGGGTCTAACTCGAGGGGGACGGGGCGTCTGATTGACCTAAAGCCTGTCCTGGGACTTAAATAACATGTGTGCAAATATATTTGAAATTTGTCCAATGTTCTAGGAGGCGAAGAGGAACATCAAAATAGACAATCTCAATAATATATATTTAAGATTGGAGTTTCATTTTACCTAATAACTCAGATAAAATTAATAACGTTTTTACAGATAATGAGCGTGAATAATGGGCAAAATTGTTTAAAACTTAACATCCAAGCTCCTTCCATTGCTTAGCAGTGCCTTAGTTTTTGAAGCCCGAGATGGTTGTTTACTTGAAGGAGCAGGTGATATCCTAGCTCCTCTACGCGATGTTTCTCTCTTCTCCAGCTCTTTCTCTGAGGTGGTACTTTATGTCATTTCTGACCTTCCTCTTCAAATGGCACTCATTTGCATTACCGATCTCTCTCCATCTCCTTACTTTAAGGAGATTACCATTGATATCCCTCTTTTAGGTTTTTCATTGCTCCCGTGGTTTGCGTACCGTATTATTTTGCTAACCTGCGTGATCCTTACATAAGGTCTCAGTCTTTTCCTTTTTTAATCACTTTACACTGATCAGCATTGAAACACTATCCTTCTTTGCTCATCTTTTATCGTCTTTTCTAATATATTGCCATTTTGATCCAAAAAAAGCAATGTCGTACAGAAAGCCCAAAAATCAAATATCCTTATAGTTCCCATCACTAGTCAAGGGCCCTCGATTTGCCCTTTCCTTGATCCGTATTTAAAATCCAACAGGAAAGAAACGATGGGAAAATGTCTCCTCACTTGACACCGAAATCTATTTGAAAGCTGTTTACGGTACCTTCCTTTAGTATTATTGAGAATTTATTAGTCTTATAGAAATTATCCTTTTCCCTATTATTTTTCTAGGATTCCTTATAACCTTCCAATATTCCACATTGCCTCTCTGTGGACCCAAGCAAAAGAAGTTATTAGGTTCTTCTGAGACTCCTTAGTTAATTCAATAGTCATTTTAAGTGAATGAATAGCTTCTGTTCATGATCGTCCCTCTTAAAGTACAAGCTGTTATTATCTTAACCTCTCATGAAGCTTACATCCATTCTGACAAAATGGATGCCAACAATATACCTGTAACAAATAGCATTGCAATTCGTTCCAAGTTTCCTTCCTCGTGTTTCTGATTAAAACTCCTTTGAGGTGTTCCATGCATAATTTTACCAGCCTTCTTGTGTTTTGAACATTCTCCAGTTATTTGCTTTCATTGCTTTATCACTAAATCTTTTCAACTTTTCTGCAAGCAAATTTACTTGTTGATACCCTGCTTTAAATTCACTTTTCCTAGCTGCTTCTTCAGTCATGTGAGTTCTTCCAGCACGCAATCACTGCTTGTCTCTTTTTACATGACTTTTTACCTATTCCTATAGCTACTTGTATTTTACTTTTTCTTCCTCATTTAAAAGTAATGTTCCTATTGGGCGCTTTCTCTCATCTATTTTACCCCATTATTTCTTTTTCTGATCCATTGTTTATACAGTTTTCCTCTTTAGTGGCCAAGAACCTTAGATTCTATCTATATACTTCCCAATGACTGTTGTTTGTGTCTTTTCTCTGGTTCTTTCATTTCTGATTATTGAAGTTGGTTTCTCAACCCTATATCACATAGGCTCCTCACTTTGGAGTTCTTGAATATATAGGTACTAACTATTATATTTTAAGAATCTAGACTACTTCTTTTTAAATCCTGCAGCTGACTTTGATCAGAAGTCGGCCACTAGACGTTTGCTCTGTGATACATCCTGGCATCAATAAACAATGACCTCAATCTTTGGCTGAAGTATATGAAGTTTATTTTGTTCAACTTCTGTTAAACCGGTGAAATTCATGTTCCCTTATTATCTTTTTGTAATTATTAAAGAAGAGTTTGTTGAAGCGTGCACCATTTTATTTCAAAAGTTCCAGCGCTCTATATAATTTGTTGTTTGTAGCCCTTCCAGAGCTAAAGCGTCCAAACACTGATTTAACAACACCTCTTGTTTTTCCAACATGCGCATTTAAATCTTCCATGGCTATTTTGATGTAGTTGTGAGGGATCTTAACTATCACAGACTCCAATTGTGTATAGACACTCTCTATTTTTGCATTATCTGCAATTTCTTAATACATTAACCTAACCTACAATTCACTTGGCATAGGTTGATCAAAAACGTACCAAGATCAACCCATTGGAGACTGGTTCCCAATTGTTAGCGATTTTTGGCTCGCAGCCTGGTAATAATACCCTCTCCTTTCTTACAGATATATCTCGCTAGGTACATTATTAGATGCGTGTCTAATAAAATCTGCCCTTCTATTAAAGGAACTGGCACATCTAACCCATAAAAATCCCTCTCTTGAATTTTTTGTCCTAGTTTTCCCCTTTTAATTAAGATTCACAAATTTCAAATACCGGGTTTTATCATTACTTTATCTGACCTGTTAGGACCCATCTTGCTGGTGAAGTCCACTTTAACTTAGCAACATTAATTCATAAAGTAATTTTCCATGACTTCATCTTCGTTTGAATGTGAGTCACACTTGTTCACTACAACTAGAACTTAAGGAACTGAATAGCGCTTAAGATGATTGACTTTTCCTCCTCTCGTTGCTGTAGACCAGGAGTCAAAAGCCTACGGCCCACGAATTGATCTAGAATACAGGACCAGCTTATAAAGTCCCTTAGGAGCTCGTACATCTAGTAAAATTGTTTATATATTACTTGTTTCTATTAGTTGATTTTGGTAAAATACTACATGTGGTAACTTTTCTACTGTAAACAATTACACTTCTAGCCAGAAACAAACATTGCAGAGCGCTGTGCAGTTACTGACACGACCCAGTAAATCCAATTATATATGCAGCCAAGCAAAATCATTCTCAACTTACAGTAGACTTCGCAAAGCCAATTTATATGCTTCTTGGTGCGAGCTAGTACATTTACCCACAATGCTTTTTATTCACAGCTTGTGTTTTTTTCTTTCATCGTTATGGTCGCATAGGAATTGAAAGTAGCTATTCAAATGTCGCTTTCTCAATAAATAAAGAGGAATAAAGTGCTTCTTTGTTGAAACAAACAAGGAGAAAGCCAGTTGCTTGGTATGTAGGTGAGGCCTACAACGAAACTATGAAAATTAGAATTAGCCACTATCTGTGGTATTTTCTTAGCATTTCTTTCCGAGATATTAGATGGTTTGGTTTGGGACTAGGGCCCACGAATGACTTTCACTGTCCTGGTATTAGGTCTACCCACTTGATGACCAAAGTATGCTCTTTTTTCTAGCCGCCACTTTAGTTCTACCCCGTGCACCACCACCCCCACCCTCCATCCCCAATTGACATCGATATTTAAGCTCCCAGCTATTTTGGAGAGTGCGAATGAGAAGAAAGGATTTTAAACGATTTTAAAGACTTTAAAGTTCTAGTTGAAATGAAAGAATGTCGTCACCTTGGGGAATAATCTTATTATATTCATTACAATAACAATGAATTACACACTACATGTAGCCTGAGTTCAAAATATACAGCAGCAAATTGAGTTCACAACATCTTTAAGCTAAGAAGTAAATGTGCAGCTTTTTGGTGCAAGATGTCGACTATTGAGTAATAGTAGCCAAATGAAGCCAGCTTAAGTAGGATAAAAACCCCTGTATTTACTCTGGAAGAACATTGTCAGCAGAATGATCTTCTGCTTCTAAGTTTACGATAATAGGTGAGAGTATTAACATGGTTATATGTTTTGAGGAAAGTACAAAAAATAAACAAGAAGACAATTAACTACTTTGAGATAATTATATCATCCATTTTTTCAAGAGTACATGCTGAATATCTATTATCTTTATCAACGTATACATCAGCTGCAACATAGCAATATTCATCTTCTTAGGTATGTAACAATCATGTGTAACAATTAGAGTTGACTAACAGAATAAACCAATCAGTGCATGAAAACTATACACTACCAAAATAGATGCGCTATCTATTTCTTAATAGCAACAACCACAGCGGCTGCCTCTGTCACAGTTAACATATCACTTTGATACAACAGGTTCGTTTCACGCATCTTCAGCGTTCTACTCCCAAGACTTATAAAAACTTCTGCTGCATTTTGCACGACGGCATCTACATTTCTTGATGACTTGCACTTTTCGTGTGACAAATTTGACAATAGGTTTTCCTGGGCAATGCAAAGTAACTTTTTGCCACTCACGAATCACTGGCCCACAGACAGTACAATGCATGTTGGGTAGTTTCAACTTGTCTCCTTTTCCTGACACGTAATAGGAAAAGCATTGACCGTAGCAGAAGTTATTATGCACATAATGAGTGAGACATCCTGGTTCGTTGACAGTCATATTAAATGGTTTTGTATGACACCATTCCTTTTTGGCTATAAAACCATGGCTATTTACAATACGCAAGCCAAGGGCAGCATACCACAACCAGAGAACCAGCAGTTGAAATGACACCATGATACTCACTACCTACAAATATAAAAGGTAAAGGAACTTGTAATCTTTAGGATTTATTTTTTATTCATCATAAATTAAAACAAAAGTTGTAATTCAACGGCATTTTGCAATAAATTACAGGCCACAGACATTTACTGCGATACCTTTATTATGGGTTATCATTGAGGAAGGGCTTAAGAGATGTAACATAAAAGCGTTCGGGATCTGGTTATATTACAGCCGATAAACTTTATTTCAATTGATATACACTTTATATACACTACGAATTACTTTAAAAGACCATCAGAACTCGTCACGGCCATGACTTTGGGTGTTTTTCATGACATTAGTTCAAACTTTTAATGTAGCTTATTGCACATACATGATAGTGTAAATTAAACAGACAAGGAGGTGTTTTATCATCTGAATTTATTGAGCCTGATATATCCTCTTTCTCATTATCAATGCTATCCATTCTATATGAGTAATATTTATTATAAATATGTTACGTCGTACAGCTCTGAATCGCTGAACCTAAATTTGATCCAATGTGTAGACTTGTACTACCGTCAAGATGCACCTTTGTTTATCATCAAGCATCAGATGTAGCTTAACTATAGTCAATAATCAATTTTCAATTCTATGCATAAATATTTCGTATCGTTTCATATAAACCCGGTGAACGTGTGACATTTGTTTTAAAAGATTTCATATAAGATAAATCAATACAGGCTTGCCTAAATAAAATGACTTAAACAGCTCTAAAAGTTCAAATTGCTTCGTAACATAGACTTACCCTATGATCAGGATGCAACAACACATAGTACGTTGAGATAAAATTAGCCGCCTTAAAAAACTTGCTAAGCCTTTATTCTCAATTCAGTGGAATTATTTGTAACATAATATGGTATGAACTGTAAAAAAATTGTATCAATGACATATCTCGATTCACATCTGTTTTACAAGACTCTTCGAATGTTAAGAAGGAGAGAGGTAGTTAGAAACCATCGACAGAAAGATGCCTCCAATCCATGCTCACATATCGCAGTGCCATTTTGAAATCTTACACTTCATTGACTTGTCCATTTTACATATATTTAATTTTAAATTTTTGATTGCCAGATGACAATTTGACACATCTTCGTATTTCAACAAAACCTAACCCCTACCTTCAAGGTTTTAAGAGATGCAGAACCTTGGTACTATTAGCCTGGATTATGGTTTGACCTCTTGATATTCCAAATCCCTTGATCCTTTCAAAAGATACTCTTACATATTTGGCAATGTTCGTTAAGTAAGGGATTTCTCTTGCTAGATGCTTTCGCCGGACACTGGTCATCACAATCGTCTGGTTTAAAGCTAAAACACTTTAGAAAAGAAATTTTAGGAAATAAGAAACACTGTGCAGTAAAAAAACACGGTATTAGTGGCATATTTTCGGTCACGCACCAAAGTTGTTATTGAAAAACGCGTGAAGTCGTAAACAAATCTATTTTCCCGTCAAGAAGAGTCATGAAGAGCTAGTGGGTACTTCTAATATACTGCCGTAGATTATTCAAAATTATATGATCTTTAGTGCTTTTTTTATTTTACTGAAATGGTTTTAAAATTGTTTGCTACTTTATAGAGTAAGCCATTTCTTTTCCACTGTTTTCGATCAGGTTTTGTCTGCAGAAGTCCACAGGAAAACCAATACACAGAAATACAAATATAAGAAACTTTCTGAGTAAATTCCATTATTTTCTTTTGTCCGTTTTTTCTGTGTTCTTCCAAAAAGGCATTACTCATCCCTATGGATTTGAAAAATTCCTTACTTATTCTTAGACGAAAGAATTTGCAAATACAGATGAAAGGTTTTGTACTACTTTATGTTGCTTATTGATTTATTGAGAAACTAGATATTTTACCCTTACCTCAAAATTGATCAAAACGTCTCATGTCTACGGTAAAGATTATGGATAAAAGTTGTTATAAAATAACAAAGGATAGACTAATTTGTCAATTTGATATAAGGTGCTTACTATAAGCTGTACTGTAAATTACTATATTTACGAAAACACATATTCTCAAAGGGTATGTAACGAGATTCTGTTTATGACGTAGCGAGTTACAAGCAGACAAGCCGTTTATTTAATAATCGAGTAAGTAAGAATACTGATATCACCTGTAGATAGGAGCTGTTGTGCTTAAAATGATATCTGACAGACTGGAGAAGAAACCTAATCTAAGCAGGAAACGTTTGAAAGCTGTTGTTTTCTGTGAAGATTTTACAGAAAAGATTTTCAGCATGGCTAGAGGAGGCTGACTGGCGTTTCACCAAGAATGGAGGATAATGGAAGCTTCTCAACTTTTGCAGAAATATACGGCAGCCTAGAAGAAACAGATGGTTGATCACCAGAAACAAATGCAAGAGTAACGTGAACTATCGCTACAGCAAATGAGAAGCGAAAAGAGCACTACAGGAAAGAAATGGTTGATGTGCTTACAAGAATTTGCGATGGTATGAGCATAACTGTTTCCGGAACAGCTACTGTTGCGGCAGTCCCAATGTTTTCTAGATTTTGATGCTACCGCGGATTTGTGGAATTCGAGGAATTCAAGCCACCAAATTTTCGTGAGCGATGCCAATAAAGCCATGGAGTCGCCTTCAGATGGGCCATGCAGTCAACTTCATGAGATCAAACTTGTTAGTGGTGATTCATGCAGTGTAGTTTACCTCAAAGGAGCACCACATCATCCGGCAGTCAATGGAGCTTTAAACCTTAAAGATGTCAGCTTTGCCACCAAAGATTGCACTGCAAGTAGTCCTGATGCAATATCGTAGAACGCCAACACCCTTGATACTCATCGACCAATCTGCAGGACTAGAGACATCTTCGTGCAATGATTGACACTCTGTTGCCATCACCTGCCCATATAGCACAGTTTATGCAAGCGGTCGCAAAGTTTGCACCCTAATATACAGCTGTTCTAGCCTTTAATGCATTGCATTATAGAAACCGAGAATATAAAACCTTTTCAATTATAACAGCAGATCCCGGCTCCTCCTTCCTTCTCGTTTTAACGAATATCAGATATTATTCTTTGAGGACAGTAGAGCACATAACCACCATCTTCAGTCGTGTTGACGTTATAAAAGTATGATCGCTGAAGTGTATTTATATGACTAGCACTCTCTTCATCAAGCACACAACCTTTTTTTACATCCACTTGTTTTGCAACTCAGAAGCTCAACTCACCAAAGAATTTACCATTCCAGATTTGGTCTTCTATTCTGGCTCCAAGAATCACAGATCCGAAGTCTGTCAAAAATTTTAAACAAACAAGGTCCAATACATAGCCATAAAAAGAGGTTACAGCAAAATAAGCTCGCAATTTCGTGATTTTCAAACAATCTAAGGATCTTAAGCGAATAACTTCAACAGGACGTTTTAGAGCAGAGGTACGTGAACAGCACCGGTTTTTGATCCGTACGTCTAAAATTAAACGATCTAGTACGTGGGAACAACCCCTTTGCAAGTGTATTCAAGAATAACTGAAACGTTCAATTAGAAAAAATTCAAGGGTTTAAGGACGTGATTCTGAATGCAAGTGAGCGGACGTAGGCCAAACTTCGAATACATCGTAGTTGCGATGAACTAACCTGTTCTCTGAAAATAAGCTGTATCACAAGACTGAGGTCCGTAAGGTACCATTGAGCAAGTATTTGGCCGAAAGCGAAAAATGAGACAGAATCTCCCTGAACACACATACGTATGTTATCCCAGTAAGCAGAAAGAAATCGTAAAACTACCTCAATACACAGCCTCTCTACTTTCATACTTTACTAGTTGGGCTCCTGATCAGTCTACAGCAAAAGACCACAGCTTCTCAAAAAAGAGCACAGGCCACGTTTAGTCCTATTCGTGGACGAAAACCTAAGCATGCCTTTGTGTGAGATATATACTTGACAAGGATACAAAGTGAGAGCAATGTGCGTTATACACAAAGTATTTCGATATATATCTCAACAAAACCATTGCTGAAAGTAAGCCTGCGTGCGTGAGACATCAAGGCTGACAGAACTGGTGCTCTTAAACTATCATTCACAACAGAACATATCCTCTACACCATGACCAAAATCTCACTTGTATTTTAAATCTATGTAAACTCGGTATGAGAATATCAGAAGAAGGCACTAATCAGAACTATGATTCGCTGTCAACAGCTCCGTTGGAAGGCTGATGAAATTCAATAAAAAGTAGAATAACTACTGCAATCGTACACGACTCCCCACAAGTTGATTACAGATGGAGGCAAGACAGACACACAGAGAGAGCGGTGGCCTCCCTATAGATTTTCTTCAAAACAAATTAACAAGGTTCGAATTTTAAAAACAAGAGCCAGACGTCGCTAGTACAGACAAACCAATTTCCGCAACAGATTTAATCGCTTATTGGACATTTTTGCATTCCTATTAGAATTTACTCTTAATTGTGAAAAAAACAATGAGCACGCCCTAATTGACAGGTAAAAATTGGCCTTCTCTCCTTAATAATTTGTTTAAGTGTTTACCTCTAGTAATATATTTTTAATTTTTTTTTGATTTACGGTCAATTTTACAAGTATATTGTAAAATGAGGGTCATTAATAAAATGCTGGGGGTAAATTTTTTCTTTGAAGTTTTTGTTACGGGAGAAAATCCATCAAAAAATAGTCACTGTAGTAAGTAATAAACAATACTCTTCTTGCTCTGTAAGGTGAAGATAAGATTAAATAAAAGAGGGTGCGTCTGATAATGGTCTTAATTTAGGTAAGTCAACATAAATGCCATCGTAATAAATGTTTTTAAATGCAATTTATCTCCCTTCCTACAAAGCATGGATGATTATTTTTACATTTGCTATGTGCCCAAAACTTCTATCAAAACATCTTATCTAGCGACGATAGCTTCTTTCAGAAAATTCCTTTTTTTACAAGCAATGTCATTCAAGTAAATTTGACATATTTTCCTCAATGATTATTATTGATTTGAAAGCAGAGGAGAAACCAACTGAGCCACGAATGCTGTTCATTACTTTTGCATCGGTCTCTTTTACCGCTAATTTTATGACATGGAGCACAATGGCGAATAATAAGAGGAAGCCAGGGAAGGGGGCTATGACCCTCCCACGTAATATTTCTTTGAAAGTTACAAAAGGTTTTTAATTCAGTAAAGCATTATTGTTTCAAAACCTGCAATCTCAGTTTGTTTTTTGTTTTGCATGGTAGAAGTTTTACAATGCCATTTCGTACTAGATAAAAAATGGAAAAATTGTTATCCGGCAAAAACTATATATTAGGCCATTCCTATTACTTTTTTACTATATTCGAATTTTTTTAGATTTTCTAATAATTTCAGACTCTTTGTTGATGGCATAACAAGATTACAGTAAGTGCATTCATCAAAGATTGGAGACAGTTTACTATCTGCTTTAGTATGACGTTTTCAAATTAATTCAGGCTTGTCATCGAAATACTTCTGTCTTCTCAAATAGCAACCAGAAAGCGTTCTTCAAACTGTAAGTAGTAACTATGGTGCAATAGGAGCGGATCGCTTTTGAAGTATAATTGCCTTGCCTTAGTTTCTGTGTTTTGTTTTTATAGAAATGTACGTGAGTTAAAATGGTCATTATTGATACAAAGCTGTAAGGACGCTAAGGGCACTTGTTTGGAAGAGATATGCAGTCAAAATTGTTCTTTTGCAGTTAAACCTATGGCCTTATGAATCACAGGAAAATGGCACAGGATTCCAGAATAGAGAAATGGGACCGAAGAAGCTGTTACTACAGAACTCCATATGGCAGTAAGGGCTTTAAATAGGTGATGCATTTGCCCTGGGTGCCAAGCCTGGTCACGTGATAGAGTTGTGGTGACTCAGCTACCTTGTGATGATGTAAATCCCTTTCCTACGCAGTGTTTGCCAAGGATTAACATTATAAGCTTAAGAATGGAACTTTCCCTGTAACATTTTTTACTACCCGGTTTTAATTCATTCTCTGTAAATAAATGATGATCTTGTTGATCAGACACGCACCTCATTTCAACTTCAACTAAAGCTATTAGTAATGATTTTGACTTACAATAGCATTATTACTTGGACTTAACAACCTGTGCTCAAATAGTCAAAAGGTGAACCTAGTCTCTTGTCTCGTTAACAGAGCCTTCAAGATCTGTAGCCCAAACAAACTCAAAAGTGAACTGGACATTGTTCGAAACATCTTTCAGGACAACGGATATCCTGGTAGCGTGAT
>JAAAKL020013412.1:0-12484 GCA_010016065.2 Carybdea cf. marsupialis auct. non (Linnaeus, 1758)
GGGACTGAAATGGCGTCCAACGACTGACCTCATTGTGAGACGGAAGATGCTCGATCCAGTGTTTTTAGAGATCAGTGCATGACCCACGTAGATTTCCTGTTGCTATGCGTTCCACTCGTTCGGTTTGAGATCATTATAAAGCAATGGTCAGCGGATTATACATCTCATTCTGAATGAGAGGTTCTAGATAAGAAAGTCCATGGGGTGGCCTTGAGCGTGTCACTGATACGAACCTGATCACCTATCTAGCGTGTAACTGAACGGTCGATCTTATTCCAAACAGAAGTCGGTACAATGTTACCGAAATTGCTGTTATATTAGCCATAATCACCCATTCTTCCAGCAGCGTCCTTACTCAGTATAGCACCTATCTTATCTATCAGTATTCCATTTGTTAAACTCGCTCCCACTATATGCCAGCCCCTGTATCAGCACCCATCAAATTCAACAGAGCGAAGAGATCCTGCGTGCTAAGCTTAATCGATTAAATGCGGTACATGTGCCTATATTTTGATATCATTGTATGTAAGAACGTAAACTTTGAATGAAAAATTTACTACAAATGTTTATGAGGTACCTAGTTTGTACAATTCGTTAGCAATATTGCTTCAGAACATCTTCACATTTTTTCCTGTTAAATGTTTTAGCCGTGGCATAAAGCTCACAGTGTCCTTAGGGATCTCTGTCGAGCTTTGATCAAAACTTGTAATGGATGAAGCTCGTGTAATAGACTAGACTAGGTGTATTCAAATATATACTCTGTTTTCTTAGTTCAATCTGTCTACAGTAACTATTTTACAGCAATTGGGAGTGCGAGAGAATAGATCTACTCGCCAAGGGCGCGACATTATCCATAAGCGTACGAGCTGGTGTGCTACAGGCCTGAAAGATTGCTAAAAAATTTTTAGGATAAACAGAAAAGTCGAAACGCATACACGATCATGATCTGCGAAGAAGCATTTTTGCGATGTTTTTTATCAGAAGTCGATAGCCGAGCACCCTTTGGCATATTTTTTTTCGTGATTTTTTAAAATCCAATTTTATTTCGGGCAAAAATGAGTCACCCATACCCCAGAAACAATTTTCCCGTACCTCTATGGTATAAGCAATGAGTTAACTCTTTTTCTGGCTCCAAGTAATCGGCATTGCTTTGCTACAAGCGTTTTATAAGCCGATGGCTTTAATATGCTCCATTTAATTGGTGGGAGTCGCTTTGCCGTGAGTTAGCAACATCTGTGTTCACAGACACAGCACTCAAATAATACTACCAACAAGAAACCTTCAAAAAACTTACTCAACAAAAAGGGGAAAGTCATTTTTGGCATTGTTATTTATCACACTCCTTTCTTTATTAACGAATAACAAAGCAAATAATGGTGACGATTTTCCAAGAAATATCTAACAGTTGATAATCATTTTAGGCGATTTTATATGAACAATTGTGTGCAGAAAAGTTTGTTAATGGAACAGAACATAACATTTTTTCACTATTTCGGACAAACGTTTGTCGATTGCCAATAACATTCGCTTCTAGTATTTCTAGGTTAAATTCATGTTAAATATCAAATGTACGATGTGGCCTAACAAAGGCAACAGATGCCAATTTACTAAAAACCTCACTCCTTCAATGTACTCACAATTTGTCGAAGGATGAAAGATATAAAACAACTTAAGGACTATTTATCCATTTCACTCAAGGGTACTTGGACGACTCCGAAATTACAGTTTAATTTAAAAAAAGTTCTTCATGTATTATTTACTATTATAAAGAAGATAAGTTTTTATTATCAAAATTACGAATATTAAAACAGAAGCCTTGAAAACGTAATGCAATCTTATATAATAAGCGAGAACGTGTTTTTGTAAGCGGAATAGGCGGCCGCACCCCTTTGCCTATCATCATGAAACTTTTTATGGCCACTCTCCTGGACCACAGGCAGGATATTAGCGGGTTTGCAGCCTCAGAGGCCGCGAGAAGCCAAAAGTGGGTAAAACGTGCACTCCCAGGCTTGCCGGATGTGTCTTATGAGCGTATTTCAAGTGTGATCTGAACGTTGCAATGTACATATAATATCTGCTGTGTACAAATAGCATTAGAACCGTCTTATGAGCGTATTCTAAGTGCAATCTGTAGTCAATCTAGAACGTACTTATCGATTTGTGTGCAAATTGCATAAGAAACGTCTTATGAGCGTATCCGAATCTGATATCCTTTGACAAGAACTCAAGCATACGTATCCCCCTATCCCATTAGAGACTTTCAAGGTCATTTACAGTCTGCGAGAGAAAGGGTAGAGCAATGCCTATAAGTTGTCTGTGGTCGTCGCAGCATTCTTACACATACAGACAGCAATATTTCTTGGGCAGCGCCGATATATTCAACTAGTATAAAAGATTCCCTTTACAATGTTGGAAACAGGAGTGTAAATGTTAAAGAATAGGAAACGGTTGCTTTTAGGGTACATTCTCGGCGTCAACCAGACAGGGCACTTGATAGACAGATACCCATCTATTTCATGTTAATATGCAAATCAAGACTCAATAGAATATAATTATGCTCTTCATAACATAACAAGGTGCGAAATTGACTCGCGTTGAAGTCAATGAAAGTAAATGAACCCCCTCGTCACTATGCTTACAGACAAGTTTCGCAAGTAGTGAATCATTACGTATTAGTGATATATGAAACGTGTCACGTGGCCCATAAACCATAAAATGTGGCGAACTATCACCTATATATGCTATATTGTGGAAACCCGTTCATTTGTTCCTACCTTTTGATGTGTTAAACCGATGAAAACCGCGACAAATATTGATCGCATGATTGAAAAAGGTTTGGTTGATTAATTACTGTGCTGGTATATAGTTTACGAAAAATAATCAAATTGTAGACCGCCGGTAAAAGTACCAGTCATATTTGTACTGGATACAACCGAAGGTAATTTTAGAAATTAGGATGCGCGTACTGAGCATTTTTAACCAATACAAAAACATTAAGAAATGCGTTACACTGAAAATAGATTTATACCTGCACGCGAAAATAGAAGTATCTCCGAGGCCACTTGTTTCATCGGTACTCCAGTTGCACACCACAACTCGGTTGCTTGAAAGTATTTTTGGTTATAATTGCAATTGTTCACGAGCGCTTAAAATTTGCGCTGAAGTAGCAGCAGCTCCTGAAGATTCAGCTAAGATTCAGCTAAAATCTAAAGTCCGACTAATGCGCACTCTTGTCTATTCGATATTTTTGTACGGATGTGAAAGCTGGACACTTACTGCAGATCTCCAGCGCCTGGCCTCCAGCAAGCACTAGAAAGCAAGTCATTTCGAAGAATTCTTGGTGTCTCATACAGAGATTGAGTCACCAATGACGATATTTTCCGACAGATTGCACTAGCTATAGGACCGTTCCAGCACCTACTCGACACGGTTAAGGAGAGAAAGCTGCGCTGGTTTGGACATGTAACAAGATCAAGTGGCATTAGTAAAACCATATTACAGGGCATAATGAGTGGTAAAAGAAGAAGAGGTCGGCAGCACAAGAAATGGTACGACAACATTTACAAATGGATAAGACTCGCACCAGAAGAGGCCCTACGATCAGCAGAGGACGGAGAGATGTGGAAAGACTTTATTCGTTAGAGTACTGCAGCGCCTTAAAGACCTTCAAAAACGGTTACGGGATAGAGAAGAAGAAGAAGAAGATAAAACAACTTCCTCGTGGATGTACTAAGCTAGTGATATTGTAGCAAGGTTCTGTGAGAGACGTCATCGGTTCAGTTTTGAGAATGGAGAAGTGACTTTGTCAACAAAAGAAGGAAGCACTTTGGGCTTATTGTAAGTAGCAGCTGTAGCTGAAGTCCTTCTGAAACCAATTATTAAAGTACTCTATCATTTGAGAAACGGTAAGGAAATATAAATTCGCTTCCTTAACATTTGAATTCACGTAGAATGTTTCTTCACAAACGATACTTGCCGATCAGCAATACAAAATGCCTTAGTTACCAAACTCCTAAAGTATTCCTTATTAAACCCCTCCATTCAAAAAGCTTGTTAGATGCAGGAAT
Source organism: Carybdea cf. marsupialis auct. non (Linnaeus, 1758) (assembly GCA_010016065.2). Lineage (NCBI taxonomy): Eukaryota > Metazoa > Cnidaria > Cubozoa > Carybdeida > Carybdeidae > Carybdea > Carybdea cf. marsupialis auct. non (Linnaeus, 1758). Next base: position 4,068 of record JAAAKL020013412.1, read on the forward strand.
CCTTGATTGCATTAGACGTAACAGCTCATTCTTCCTAATGCTTATCATCAGCAACGTTCTGTGGCCTCAGGAGCCGCGTTATTGTTTTGTTTACTAAAGTTTACATCTGTCTTGCCGCCTGTGGTGTCAACAATAGCCTATGTCACGTTTCCACTTAAGATGCACTTCTTAGTATTTCAAGAGCGTGTTTCTTAGCCAAAAGCCTGAAAATAGTTTGCGATATTACTGTGTTACATGCAAGTAGTTTTCTTTCTGAAGAAGTAGAGACAGAGCAGATTTATGCCTTACCTCGTCTTGGCATAACCTTTAATCAGATTCTATAGGATTAGGAAGTTCTGTGCAACTTGCAAATTATGATCACAAGGTTCAGCTTAATTGAAGCCCCAAAAGGATTGAAGCGAGTACAGTCGAATACACTTCTTTTTTTAAGTAGTAAGAACCAGATAATATGAGCTGATGCTCAGTGTTATTATTTTTTCGGTTGCATGCAGGTTCATTTGTTCTTACTTTCTTCTTACGACAGCTGCTGCCAACTGATGGAGTTGAGGAGTGTGGCATCAATTGTTTGGTATCCATTCAATAGCCCCTCCCCCCGAGAACTTCCCCCGTAGAATTACCCACGGAAGATTTCCCCCTGAATCATGTCAGCGCTTCTGTAAAGGCTAGAGTTAGGGGTTACGGGTTAGTGTTATGTTTTTACGAGCTTTCATCCAGACTGGTGTTGTTCTTAAATTTGTTCCTAATGTTTTGACAATCTGAGCCTCAGTGTTCTTACTTAATATGTTCTTACTAAAAAAAGTGTACAACTTGTTACATCGTGTGATTTCCGCATAGGATCAATGTGTAATACCTGTTATCATCAACCCCATCGTATATCTCTACAATATTAAACAAGGGCTAACGTCAGGATGCAGTGCCGGACTGCATTCTTGCTGGGGCAGTTATCCGGCCTGTGGGAGGCTGTCCTATTGGGCGATTTACTTGGCTAATAGGTTGTTTCTTCTGCCCGGTAGGGCACAGTAAGGGACGCATGTACCAAACAACCCTTCATTTTTTAGTTTGTTTGTTCAGTGGTTTTCCTGTAGGGTAGTCCCAGTTTACACGCCCATTGTTCACCAGGGGTATGGCATCTGAGAATAACCAAAATAAGTGTTCTCACATAATTAACGTTTGCAGTCCAGGTCTCAGAGGCAGCATGAATATTCCAAAGTAACGATAGATTGTTTTTATCATGCTTCTTGCTTGCGATACTAATGCAAATTGCAAGGACTTTTATCAACAGTAGGCTATCATGTTGGTCTGTATCTCCCCACAGTAGTGGTAAGATATTAAGCACATATGCTCACGCTGCATTGATACATTCCGGTGAATGCTGCTTATCAGTTGATTTTCTTTAGGTCTTAATGAAATGACTGGACGATGATCCAATGACTTTGCTATGTTGAGCTGTAAAATTGAATTGCTTCCTTGTCACACTAAGTATCGCTAGCATCAAAGCTGCTCCTTTCTACAACCGCCCACGATAGCATGGCTATACTGCAAGGAGTAATGGGAATCTATGACGTCATGATTGATGCACTGGATGACAAAAGGTATGGAGCTTGCACAAGGAAACGATCAATCATGGAAGATCGTAGGCTGTAGTTGTCCCAATGTCATGATGACGATGAAAATTGGAGAACGCCGACTTTGCGTGAGATGATGTACTGTCTGCAATACACGACCACCAACACTGGAGTGCAAGCTGGCTGAATGTGTCACCACTATCTAGCAACATTGGTTGACACAAGGTAAGGCAACAAGACTGTTCTCGGTAAATTGGTCTGTGTATTATGTCTTCTTTATATTTGCAATTTCACGTACAGGATGGAAACGAACGGCTTACTCGTTCTTTTAATAAACACCTCGGTAGCTTATCCACATAAACGATGTTCTCAAAATGGGACTTGCTTGCTGTTCTGCTCTGAATAGTGTGGGGTCGAATAAGACGAGTTTTTATGAGAGTTTGCCGACAAATCCATAAAGTAGGCGAACATAATAGAAGAACTATCGAGGGATTGCAAAATTATATTATGAAATCGAGAGATCAGTTGATTTATTAAAAGCTTCTACGACATGAAAAATGAATTTAATAAATATCTATTTGCTTGAACTTACTTAAAGAAAAAGCCTCTAATTGTTGGGAGGAAGGGCTCAGTATTCCCACCTGGCAATTCGGAGTTCGCTGGTACATTGAAATGATGTTTGTCACTCTATTGAGGACAGTGTAAAGAAAGCGAGCTGAGGACAATAAATGCAGGGCTGAAGCAGACAGTCCACAAAAGAGTGGAAGCAAATAACTCTTTTGGAGGGCACCCTTCAATGAAAAAATATGCGACGAAAACGGAAAAAACTGTGAAGTGGTTCCTCCACGAGGTGTTTGCTGTGTGTCTCGGAGTCGAAGATGTGCAGCACGGTGAAGATGTTCAGTTCTGCAGCACTGAAAGTAGGTATTGTTCCATCTTCCCACCCTGGGACGTAGTGAGGCTCCTGCCCAGCCTTTCACTCGAAAACCCACTAAAACCAGAATTGATCAATCATCAAAAAGTTTTGCTTTGAAAGTACATTAATCAGAAAGCACGATAAAAAGTGGGGATTGCGTGATAATGCCAATCATAACCTATCAATAGTAATTGTAGCAAAGCCACGGTATCTCTTGAGGCTCAATGCTTTAACAATCAAATGATATAAGAAGGGGGAAATCGAAGTTTTTCGATTTTAAAACGTATCTTCAACAGTGTCTTTCAATTTTAAAGGGCTTCATGATGCATGTCCCTTCTATAGTTACTACAAGATCTTCTTTTAAAGGAAATTAGCACTTATGTCATATCTTCAGTAGCTTTACTTTCACCCTCAGATATCTTCCTTCTCTATTTATTAGCATTTCCCTGTAATATGGCTCCTGTGAGTACTAAAGAATATTCTCTTAAGTGGAAAGACAAAAGACAGTGATAAGGACAAACTCAAAACACGACAGAAATGCGTGGTGTTACTGGTTAATATCTTCACTACAAAACTTCGCAATGTTTTGATTCGACAAAGAATACTTTCTTGTATTTATCAATCTTCTCAGGACTTAGGTATCAAAAGAAAACGAACGGCACAATTGACAGGCAATACGGTGAAATGACCGTTACCCAAGCCTCTGCTGGATCTTGTCACCTGTATCCACCGATGCTTTCACTTGGACTTGATCGACGCTCTCCGTTGCCGCTGCCTTCAAAGCAAACGATGGCAATGAAAATTGTGATTAGGGGACATAATGCAAACGGAGGGCATGCTAACATGATGCAAGACACAATTAAGCACTTTCTGATAAAAAACCGTGCATGGCAAACCGATGACAATCGTATTTGGGCTAACAGGTACCTACAAGGAAGAAGATTAACTCTGAGTTGAGAATCCTTTGCTTGGGTCCCCACTTTGTAAAGCAAGGAGATGTTTTAATCGGACTTCCTCTGTTTTGACTAATATTTCAAGCAATATAAATGATACCAACTTGTTTCCCGTCCTGACTTGATTATACCGTGCTACTGTTGCCAGATTAGGTCATAAATGTATGGCATCCAAACCCACGTTTCAGATGGCAAATGCTACAGTGAAGGATGCACGAAAGAAAAAACTACGCTCTTCGGAGAAATTTATCAATTTATCAGAATATTTATCAAGAAAGCAAAATTACAATTTAAGTGGGATTCAAAAGAAAGTGAACACAAAGAAAACATAAGAAAGAAGAACGAGAAAACAAAGAAAATAAGAATAACGTAAACAAAACTAACAGTGACAAAGTAAGATGTCATAAAGGTTATACCTGGCTTCCATTCTGATCACTCTGTATTCAAACCATAAGATATTTGGAATTCTTGTTGAATCACGAAGCAATAAACGCTCGGCTGATGGCCTGATGGGGAGAAAAGAACAATATCGAGTACATTATAGCAGTTTTTACTCGTTTTAAAGTTTTAAAAGTTTTCCTCCAAATTCGATTTAATGACTTCATCTTACGGTCTGTTTTGCACTGTTACCCTTGGCATCGCGGTTAACACTTCAGGTTTGAGTGAGGAGTTTCACAAGACGTATGCAATAGAGGAACATTTAATGCATAAAGAGCCAGAGAAAGATCACATGCAAATAAGTGCTTATGTGAATGTCCTCAAAGTTAGGAATATCTTAATGAAGATTGACTGTATATTATATTGTATATGAACTACTTCCCGGCCTGTAAAAGATAACAAGTTCATTTCTTAACTGCATATTTCAATGAATGCTGCGAATACTTTTTTCTTGTCCATTCATTGCTTGTGTATAACAAATGTTGCCATGTTGTGGCCGTTAGTTGAGTGTGTTAAGGACAATTCAATGGATGTATCGAGATATTACTTACTCTCACTTCGTCTACGAAACATACAAAAGTATGGACGTTACTCCGCTTATGGTTTATCAAAATAACCTCAGCAAAATCTCGAGGCCTACTTGGATGGGAAGTGGAAGAGAGCAGGATGTACATAAAAAAACAAGAAAAGATAAAGGGGAAATTGTAACAATATATGAGAGAATACGAGGGCGATTAAAAAAATCGAAAGGGGTAACTTGAATCAATTGAAAATAAACAGAAGAGGTAACTTTAAATGCGAACCGAAACAAACAAAGGCAGGGGTAATTGAAATCAATAAAAAACTAAACAAAAGAAGGGGTACCTTAAAGCAAACGGATAAAAACAAGGACTGGGGTAACCTAAATCAATCAACGTAAACAAAAGAATAGGTACCTTAAAACGAACAGAAACAAACAGGGGCATTTGGTGACTTGAATCGATCTAAAATAAACAGAAGATTGTCTAGCTTGAAATAAACGGGAATAACCAGGGCTGGGGTACATAAATCAATCATAGTAAACAAAAAAGGGGTACCTTAAAACAAACAGATAAAAACAAGGGATGGGGCGCAACTTAAATCGAACGGAAACAAACTAAGTTGCAACGAGTTGGTGGTGCAGCTTCAAGTCAGACATAGCAGGGATGGGGAAGTGGAGGTAGGGCAGGTTTAGTCCGAGACTTTTACATCGGGGAAGCCTGGCCAAAAATATCCTGCTAGTTCCAAACACTACCATAGGTGCATCGCCATTAAAAATCTCAGTGGTATGCTTGGAATTCTCCACTTTTATAGTAAGGTGTATCAGCTACATTTCCCCTCATCATAGTAAATTAAACAATGGAAAGTGGTGGAAAGGAAAGAAAATCAGTCGTTAACGTACCACGTAACAATGATGGGAAATAACGGTGTTAAAACGGTTTCCGTAAAATTGAACCAAGCCAAGCCACCAAGAATACCAACGATAAGGCCCACCAACACCTGCTCCGTAGTGTGATATCTTAGATAGATCCTGCCAATGAAAAAAGTTCAATAACTTGATCATGGATAAGAAATACAAATCATGGTATAATAATATTTCATATGTTTAAGTCGAGTTACTTGATTACCATTCAATATTAAATCTGTCATATGGGAGCTCTAATAAAAAAGGTGTACTTTAGCTTTTCGATATCAACAGGCTGTCGATCGTCACTCTTTCTGATTCACGCGTAACACAACGAATCATTATCGGGTCCGAGCTGAGAGTTAAAAGGTGACGACAGAGACCAAATCTTCGGACCTGAATAAGGTACTTAGAGCACTCTTATGACCCCAACCATTGGATACTCCCGCCTCATTCGCTCCTCCTAGAATCACACTTTCGTAGAGACCATCCTGATATTTCAGATCCGCCTTAATCAATAGGGCAACCACTCACCATAAAATGGGCTACGTACTACGATAAAATGGTTACTTCTCTCAACTTCAAAATGCCAAGCAACGTAGTCTGTGTACATAAAGCTGCTTCTGCATCGTTATCAGCATCAGCAGATATAACAAGATGGTTATAAAACAGGCAACTTCACCAATAGTGCACTCGCACCAATTTTAATATGCATCACCAGAAAATTCTAGGCAATACCTAAACCCAGTATTATATCATCTTTTATCGGTGGATAGAAGTATAAAATGAGAAATTCAAGGCCGCAATACATTCCCACGAGACATTTCCTTACTCTTTGTTTACATCTATTGCTATTCGCATTCCCTACAGATTGGTTGGAATTTCTTGTAGTCAGATTGGTTGGAAAATGACTTTAAGTTTCCTTTGTTAATATTCAGTTTAAGATGTATCTCGGAAGAGAATGAACGAAAATTTGTAAGATACAATGAAACATTTGATTCTTACCTTATTAACATTAGAACAGCTAAATTGCTTAATTATTCAGTTTAGAAATCCAAAAACTTTTGAGAAGAATAGGTTTGGAATATGAAAAATGACAAAACCTAATACAATGCATTTATATAGTCTTTTCTATGCTAGGAACCCTCAAAGGCGTTATACAACCGCCATCTCTCACGCAAACCTGCTGCTATCATTCTCCTTGTGGAGTATAGAAACACAGCAGTCACAATCGGTACAAACCTGATTGCCATCATAGCCACGCCCCTTGGTACGATGAAGTGCGGCTGATTTATGATCTTTCTCCATGTCTTACAAAGGGACCAGAAACAGGAGATGAACCGGAAACAGGACTCAAACCGGAAACGGGGTCCGAACCTCTAAATCTCAAAACCAGTACACTGTATGTTTGCAGCTTTAACCATTCGGGCACCTCTGCCTTTGCGGTGTGAACTGGAACAGAGACTATCATAATATACCAGGTAGAGAAAAACAAGTTTTTCATGAAAATAAAAAGGAAACCCGTCTAATTCGTCATTAAGGTAATAGAAAATCATCAACACCAATATGCGAGATAGGTAGAACTTTCCATCAATAATAAATACCGAGGATGATACCTGTATCTAAGTACGCTGCAATTATTCGGCAGTTTCACATTGGTAAGGGAAGAGAATCTTCAACTATTATAGATCATAATTGTGTGAATTGTGTAGCTTGATGAAACAGAGGTTAGAAACAAAAGAACGACTCCATACCTGCTATAAGACACTACTAGTGCTAGAATGATTGCACCAGCTGCAGATATATCTCGCCAAATATTATCTGTGAAACCGTCAGATTGTCTTGGAAGCCTGAGCAATTAAAAAACAACGCTGAAAGCTTAAGTCCCTGTGTTCCTCATTAAAAACATGACCATATCAAAAACATTTCCTCGGGAAAATACGTGACCGTCAAATAACAAAAAACATTGGGCTAAATGCAGTACTTCTTAAAAGGCGTGGATACAATCAATGGTACACATTAGATACGAACAGCGAAACCGAGCTTGACGACATGGCAAATCCGGAGGGATGATCTTTTCATACATAAAACTGAAAAAAATGAACTACGACTTTTGGATCCGATCCTTTTAAATGCGTTACGCCTATAAGACAGAATATTAGTATATCGATGGTCAATTTAACACTATGGCTGACTGAAAGATCTATTTCTGTGGTATTAGAGAAGGCTAAAAGTGCAGATACCCATACCTTTGTTATTGTAATGCACTCACGACTTGCATGCGTCCTTATTCATAAACTTGGATATAATGATAGACGTTTTAGGATTTTTCACCGAGGAGAGTACCTCTTTTATAGATCAGCAGTATCCTTTTAAATCTAGTTGATCCAATAACAGATCAAGTAAGTATATCTCCTCGGCACAATACTTACAAAACCTTGAATAGAGGCATTTGTAAAAGCAGGGAATCAAATAGTTTTCATAAAAGTGATACATTGTAGTACTTGTAGTAAAGCTACTAGTAGTAATAAAAATAATATTTTTACAATAGGGAGCCATAAAAACAACATTAACTGTTTGCTTGAGATATGGAGTGGCACCTACACAGCTTTTACCCTCTACTATTCTCTGCCAAGTATCAACTGCCCAAATCTCACGTAAATCCGGAAGAGCGAATCAACTTCTTGAAATTTAGTAATTTTCAAAGCTGATTTTTTTCAAATTGGATTACTTCTGTCGTAATCCAAAATTTCCTAAGGAAGAGTAGGTCTTTATTCTACATACCTATTCTCAATTTCTTAAGTTACTGGACTCAATTTTCCAAAAAAACATCCCAAAGAGGTACCAGCAAAAAGCTGGGTTGTGAACAAAAACTTTAGCCTTAGTCGACGTTCCGCCTTGCTGCGGCACTGGCTTATGATAAACGATAATTATATCATCTGTTTTGAATCGATTCCTTCGATAATAAGGCGACACCAGAATCAAGAATCGGCCTCCTGCATCGGTTAGCTAATTTCTTAGTAACCGAAAAATGTGAACGAGGGGCCAAGGGTCGGAAGGTCAATGCGATGTGGCAGCTGACACTTGTAAAGCAAAGGTATTCCCTTCCATCTCGGCTGTTC
>JAAAKL020013413.1:0-12484 GCA_010016065.2 Carybdea cf. marsupialis auct. non (Linnaeus, 1758)
CTTACTTAAAATAGCGGAGGGAATGTCCGCCATGTTATTTCAAATTGTTTATAAGCTTTGTTTCATGCGGACTGAAATGGCGTTCAACAACTGACCTCGTTTTGAGACGGAAGATGCTCGATTCCGTGTTTTTCCGAGATAAGTGGTATTCACTAACTAGAGAAATAACGAAATTATTGTGTCTTAATACATATTTCCTCCTTGCAACTACAAGATCTAGAAACAAGTAGAAATTTGCATCAAGTGTCTTTACTCTTCAATAATCAGACGGAAATATTTCTCTCCTACAAACTTCATTTTAAACTATCAAAAAAGGAAAGGATAAAAGATGCTGTTATGTTAATCCCTTTCCTATATTGCCTGATGAATCTCAGCAAGAATTATCGTCCTTCTCTCGGGTTCATTCTTGCAAAGAATGTATTCGTTTACATCCTATATACATCGAAGCTAAGGTATAGATTAAGGGAAATCTTGCTGCCATGTTCTTCCTAAATTTCTTAGATTTGATTGTGGATCGGGTTTGCAACCGGGAGAGAAAGGTTAAAGTTGTTATTGATCAGGATAGTGTCGGCTAAGTGATATATGTGTTGGTAAACATAACGACACAAAATAAATACAATTTTACTCTACAACGTATAGTCATTATTAGCAGATTATGTGACTAGCGAATGAGCTTCCAAGTTTTTAGATCTAAAGTTGGCCTCATAAATTCCAAAAAAGTATTTATCTCAAAACAAAGATTATTTTATCGTCATTTATAGTTAAATTCGTTCTCAAATGCCTCCAAGTCATACAAAAGTACTCTATTTATCTTCGAAAAATCCGGTTACCCAAATTGAACACAAAAAAACACCAATATTTGACAGAGAAGACAACATTTCCGAAGCGAGACAGCCCAATTTCAAAGAGAGTAAAATGAAAGTTCTATGATGTCCAAATTTTATCATTTAAGGCAGTTTCACTTAACACTGCAAATCGAAAGTTCAAGACGAGTTTTATTTCCATATAAACGTTATGAAAATCTGGCACTCTCAGATATTTTACGCAGGTTGATATATTCTACTTTCTTTTCGCTGGACCGTTCCAAATTATTTTATTATCATAGTATTTTAAGTTTGATTTATGTGAGGATACAACCCCATGGATGTGTTTACAAATTTGTAGAAACAGTTCACATTTTCTCAGCGATGCAAGTGAAGTGATAATGTAATGTAACTTCTAATATTCTCGCGGTTTTATGAACTGATTATGGACTAACTTTCTTTTAAATAGTCATACTGATTTATGAAATAACACAGGCAGGGATATGGTTAAAGTTTACTATGAAAAAATTGATCGTTAAGAAGGTCAAACGTTACAGCTAGGTCTATCCTTACCTTGACATGGAAGTTTTTATACGATTAGGTAAAGATATTGTGAACGGAAGCTCAGCCCACTGATTTCACTGTGCCTGTATGGCAGGACAGATTGCTGGTTTTACGACCAGACCACATTTTTATATATTATTCATGCAGGTAAACGTTTTGCAGTAACTTTAGGTTTGAGAATTGATACGATTAATTTTACTACTTTGCTGCACGTTATGGCATCCGAAGATTGAACACTTCCTTGGTTGTACAATTTTCATAGCAATTTATAGCGTCATCAACTTGCTTAGTTATAGTGCTCACAACTAAGCAGGTCACATCAGTCAATACTTCCCTACACTTTTCGTTTTGTTACATTGCACCATTAAGTAAAACCTTAGGTTTGAGCACAGATAAATGAGAAACGATGTAATTCCAGTCGAATTTCTAGAAATAGTGCATATGCTTTAGAGGATGCGCATCAGCTTTTCGACCAGGGTGACATTTGGCCCCAGGTCCTATTCATTCTAAAGAAGTGAAGACGATTTCATTTTCGAGCAAACAGAACACTTTCAAGCAACTGTAGGGAGAAAATGCAATGTATCTGTAAATGCATACTGTATAATTTATAGTAGTATTGTCTTGCAAAATGGCATTGGTATGTTTTTTATGGCTTGTTTAAATTTCAAATGTCATTTTACCTCAGTTGTAAGATAAGATAGGTTTGAAAATGACTTCTGTTGACGGTCAATACTAAAAAAATCCAAAAAGGAAGGGGTGGCATAACATGAAATTTCTAAACGGGGTAGGCTTGCTTGAAAACGCTAGTCTCAAACTGTTTGACGCAAACACCCTCCACTTTGTCATTATTTAACTATAAAATCAAATATATAGGATCGTTAAGCCTACTATCGGTATAGGAAGTCAGCATCTGTCACACATCCTACTAATGCCAAGTTGCTACCTTCTACAGGTATTAAGGGGTGCAATTTTCCTAGGCAAAGTTATTGGTTTCTTAGAGATTGGGGGAGGGGCTGAAATACTTTCTGGAAGTGATGGCATACATAGAAGGGAAGCATTTGGGTGGGCATTGAGATACGCTGTTAATTGAAATCCGTGGATTGCGTTGATTTATGAGATCAAACATTATTGGATGGGGGCATAAAGCTATGAATAAGTTTGTGCCACAAAATCTCGATTTTGATTCTTGAGAATGTATGTGATTATCCTAATATGTTTCTCCAAGTACTAAAGTTGTCAAAGAGGGACACCATAACAATCATGGTCCAAATCGGGCAAATATTTCTCAGTGGGGATCTAAGAATTAATGAAAGACGAAGAGATGTTACACTAAGTTGCCTTATGCAACTTTATGGTCAGTGAACACTAGGCCAGTTCCCCCCTTTTTCCTGTGATAAGAAACTCTCTTTTTCTCGTATAGAAATCATTCTTAATTATTTAGAAGAATTTCCAGAATATAATTTGACTAATATTTAAAAAGATTGAAAATTTATATATAAGTCCAACGTTGGTTTTCTATAAACACAAACGTCTTATATGTTGTCTGCTCGCTTGTCTCAAATAAAACTAGTTTCAGTGTTCAAGAACCTAGGTACGTTTCATCCCATATATGACTCATTAAGATAATGTAATCTCAAATGAAGGAAGATATGTGATTTATGAGCTTACCGAATATAAGAAAATAATCAGTTAGAGCCGTGATTAGGTACAGAAAAGCCGAAAAATCACTAAATAAAGAAATTATTGAGCCTAGGTTTTAGGGTGACATGGAAGAAATAAATTATAAATCGCTTGAGGTTGAAATAATTTTGACCGCTAGGAATCATGAGGTCATAACATGTCATTCCTTTCAAAACATTGTGTAGTTCAAAACGGCCTCTAACTGTTGAAATGCTTAAAATTAAGAGTCATGTATAAATATAGATACCTGTTATTAAGGGGTATTAAAAAGCTGGATAAACCATTCGTTACCTACAAAGGCATTTACTGTCCTAGTCCAAAGGACAAGATCGCAATACACGCAGTAAATAGTGTGCATAAGGTAGCCTATGGTAAACTCCTCTGCTTCTGGTAATAATCACGAAATCTCATGCAATGCCATACCTTTCAGTCGATTCATGATGGCGAATCTATGTTTGGATGAAACAATCGCTTAAGTTATGCAAACCTAGACTTGATTATCATCAGACAATTTTTCACGTCCCAGTTCCTATAACGAAAGTCTTAATCGCTGTAGATTTATTTGTTTCTCTCTTAAACTGCCTCCTGTAAATTTGGGAGAAGCAAGAGGTAAATGCCTTCCTGACACATTAATTGCAATTGAAAGTTTGACCTCACATGGGCATAATAGCTTCTATGTTTACCAGCTTTGGTACTAGCTTTCCTTTCCATAATCTGTTTTAAGATTACATTTTAGAATAAAAAGTGCTTTCCGGTCTTTCTTTAATTGCAGGCCCAAAAGTTTTAAACTTAGTTTTTAAACAATTAACAGGTCGAATATATTTAGAGTGCCATCAGTCCATCTTATCCGTTATAACCCAAATGTGCGTCATGGTACTTTTAGAAACCTTTTAGTCGCTGACGAGTATGGACTGATACTTCTACGTTAATATTACAACTCAAAAGACAGTCAATACACTAAATCTCTCTTTTATATACATTGCTTTATTTACAATACAATACTAACAGAATAATGCAGAGATTTTTTCAAAGTATGATTCCAAAGCTTGTGTTCCTTTCTTTCTCTAAGCTGAACTTACGGACGACAATCTGTATCAGGTGAACATAAATTCTTGGAATCAATAATATAGTTTAATGAGTGTTGGTGCGTGATAGGCGGAAATGCATTGAACACAACTTCTGTCTGACATTTTGTGTGGCGTCGGGAATGGAGCTAGTAAAATCTGATGATATCGACTGGCTGACTAGTTTCCAGTCCTCTTTAGCCATAATGGTTATATGTGGCAATGTCCAATTGCCACATATAAACTGATCTATGTAAGCCATATCAGGAGAAGTAGTGTTAGAAAGAACTAGCCAAATATATCAAACCGCTTTACACTTACATTTTACGGATGATTTAGCAGTGGAAGCAATATGATTTCTTGAAGTACTAAAAGTAAGTAAGTTTTGTTACAGGCGTGTATTCAGTTGTCTTTAAAAAATGGATCATCTCCACGTGGAGACATTTTATTTGTTACTGGTGGATGAAGAGGTTTAATACATACGAATTTAAACAGTTGAAGCCCTTACTTAGATCCAATTACTATACGTATTTTGTAACGCATATGGGATCTTCCACATAACTCCGAGAAGCTTTAATTATGTTATGACGTGTATTCATATTTAATCAAGGGACAGCTAAAATTACATAAATCAATTTCTACTCTTCGGAATGAACGATATAACAGGTTTGGTATTAATAATAATAATGATGATAAAATAATAATAATAATAATAATAACAGCAATAATAACAACAACAATAATAATAATGTCAATAAAAATAACAACAACAATGATGATAATAACAACAATAATAATAATGATGATAATAATAATAATAATAATTCAAATGTGAATTCATAAGTTTATGTTTTTATGTATCTGACTTGATGATGCACTTAACTGTGTTGTAGACTTAAGCAATTTACTTTTTAAAGTTCTTGTGCAGAAGGGATGGTGAACAAGAGCATGGAATTCCAAGATACGTACGCTATGCTACAGGTTAAGATACCATGATAGAAGCTTGTCAAACAACGAGTAACTGATCAAGTGACAAAGAAAATAAGTGATGTAAGAATATGGTAACTCTCATGACTTATATAAAGTTAGTTGAGACAAAGAGGGATGAGGTAGCAAATACCTCTAGATACAATTTAACCGTTCCGTGAAGAAGAAGAGTGTCACAACTGCAATGGTTGGTATAAGCTTTCTCACTGCCACTGCCCTGGCACGAAATGTTTCCTGATCATGAGAAGAAAACTAAGCATAGTCTTTATTAGTAGAAGTAACTTTAGAATACCTATTCTTGTGGAACTAAACAAATAGTATCCTATGGATGCATTGTACTTTTACTTATTGGTGTAGAAGAGAACGCTCTGTATGAGAAGGAAAGAATTACTTAAGTTTGCATGACTGACGTTTCTATATGTTTCAATGTGTCTATAAAAAAATTGTTGATTTTGTCACACGTCATCGTTTTAACTGGAGAGTCCCCAAAAGTGTAACAACAGATCTTCTCAAGTCTGATTGGTAAAGCAAAGACGTAAGTACTCTTAACGTCCTTTCTAGTTTTAAAGATGGTAGACTCGATATAGACATTTTCTTGTAAGATTTAGGTAAAATGCTGACACTAAGATAATCAATAGCTATAGCTTTCTACCTAGATAAGATTGTCTTGTAAAGTTGGCTTGTTGCATGAACCTTTAGAGTTATGGCAAGCAGAGCATTTATTCTTGCGAAAGATTTAATCAGACCAATGGTAACATTAATTCTCTTGTATATAAGAGGAAAAGATTTTGCATCGAATTTATAGGATATCGAAATTTTTGCAATACCCCTTGGAGACTAACACACGTATGGGTGTCGTTAAAAAAAGATTATGGTGAAGATGTTAAAGATAGATATGACTAGCTGGACCGATATGACTAAATAGTCATATTGGTCTTGGACAGATATAATCCCAGACCAATATGACTACTGCTGGACCATTTTGGCTCTCAGAACTCAGCCTGGCCTGCATATATACTTTCAACATGGCTACTCCTTTACTGTTTACAGCACACATATCATATAGCGTGAGCAACTGAAATGGAGGTTAGTACTGGTGCTCGTATCATAATCTGCTCATAAGTAATAACTCATTTGGATGTTTTAAGCGGTTGTTGAGGCCTTCTGAAATATTTCGAACTTCTAGCGAAGACTTCTAGCATTTCCCACTCTTTCATGATTCGTGTATAAAGTTTCAGACGTGCAGCGATGTCGTTCTTTCTCATCCGCCATCACGCGGTAGTAAGGGAACCTCGTATTCGTTTTTTAACCTGGACCAATATGATCTGTCTTGGACCGATATGACTCAAAACTGTGGAGTAGCCACATCGGTCTAAGGCCAATATCACTATTTAGTCATATCGGTCCAACTAGTCATATCTCTCTGGAACAAAGACAAATGGCATCGTACTCTACTCGTTTTTTTACCTCACGGCCCCACCTTGCTAAAAGGTACCCAAAAGGTTTTACTACTAAAAAAATAATTTATAATTCAAACCTTCCAGTTATTAGGCAAGAGTTGTTATTCGGGGAAAGTGAAGTCAGTTCAGATTGATTTCATTATAGGAGAAAACAGATACAGAAAATCATTGCAAAGTATAAAAGTTCTTACATGTCTTAACTTGTCACTCACGGTGTATCATTGCCTAAAAAGGGTGTCAAAAAAGCTTGAGTCAACATCCGAGACCGAATAACAACCAGGCAGCCATCAATGTAGCTAGGATTTTTACGATTATCGCCTTGGACTCCTATATTTCTCGTATTTTTCTAAGCACAATAAAAAAGGCATTTGAATGGTTAAATATTTAGAAATTAAACCCCTACATCTGTATATAATAGGTCAGATACGATGCGTAAAGGAAAATTACCTTTACTTGTGGGAATGTCTTCGTGAAATTGGAATTGTCAAATGATACTAAAGTAACACAAGGGACCATTATAATCCTAACCTTGACTGTTATTAATTTTGTCGTCTTCGTCTCTACTTTTTATCTCTTAAAAATTCTATTAAGAATTCATTACAAAATACTGATATTACATACCAGATATATTAAATAGGATAAATGTAATATTTTGTAAAGACAAAGTGTGCAATGTAATGTAAATGAATAGCTATATTTAATGACACTTATTCCGTCCTCAAGCAATGGTCATGATGAATTCCATGGAGACATACTAGACAAGTCGTTCAATGTAAGTCAGCCCATTTGTGCCCTTCCTTTACGAACTCCACAAACTGGCAATTAGGGAAAACTCTTAGTCGACTTTGTTCTGACGGTCATTGGTTAGAGTAAACTAGACTCTTTCTCTCGGGGGAGATTTATTGACAAATGTCGACTCTGAAACTTGATTGGATTCAATACTTCAGAAAGACATCCACTCTGTCCTGTAGAACCGTCATCTCTAGGATCACAGACTGATCTTTGCGGCCGAACCAGAGAGGAAAGACTGATCTTGCAGCCGAGCCAGAGAGTCAAGGCCTGTGTAACCATAGTGATATGCATCGGTGTAACCCATTGTATTTACAAATTGTATCAAAGAGGACAGAGCGTCCAGCTTCACTGTCATTGTCAAAGCCGTTACAGCCATCACTTCTTTGTTTGTATTCCCATAAACTGGAAGGAAGAGTTGTTTTTTTAAATATTGTCTGTTGCTCTTGCGGCTTTCGTTCATCTTTTAGGCATTACTCATTCTCATGTCACTTCTCGGAACCCTAGCATACTCGTGCGATGATCCACCTATCAGTGACTGAGTGCTGTATCGCACAGTCGGTGACCTGTCGGGCTGGTCATCGCAACTATTTCGTCGTAGTCTTGGAGTCATTACAACGGGAACATTTAAACCGACTACAGCTCCATTCCCGGTCAAATGGGCGGGTCCACCAGGTCGCAAGGGCGATCTGCAACTTAAGGTTATTTGGTCCATCCTAAGATCTCCATCTTGTATTTGAGAACGAGGCCTGGCGGGGTGAGGCACCTCAGAGACAGATTGTCTACCTTGACTTAAATTTGACCTTGAAAGAAGAGGCGAGCGATGCATTGTAGGTGTCCTATTAATTGTGATTGGTTGATTTGGAAATTGTCGTCTTCCAGCCACAGGAGATCTTGGCAGCACAGGGGAACGAGGAATGTGTTGTCTTGGTGGCACGTTGTTATTATTGTGGTTAACTTTAGTCTGAGGATAATGATGATGTGTGTCCACAGGTGGATGATTATTATAATCCTCAACCTCTCTTTGATAATTGGGCTGAGGATGAGACTGGAGAATTTGAAGTTGTTGAGCAGGTTGTACAGGTTGATGTTGGGTTGGTTGCGGTGGTGGCATTTGATTGTACATCATTTCTATTCCTCTTTGCTCAGGTAGTGGTGAAGGATAACCTGTTCTACGTACGTGCTCCATATCAACGTATCTTTTACCCTGAAACAAAAGATTTTCAAAACATCAAAATCAGATGCACTACTCTTACAACCCTACAAGGATGTACCCATGAATGCAGTACAAATGTTAAGGGAAATAAAAAATATTTATTAAATAGAGTCAACGTATAGCAAAAGAGCGACAT
Source organism: Carybdea cf. marsupialis auct. non (Linnaeus, 1758) (assembly GCA_010016065.2). Lineage (NCBI taxonomy): Eukaryota > Metazoa > Cnidaria > Cubozoa > Carybdeida > Carybdeidae > Carybdea > Carybdea cf. marsupialis auct. non (Linnaeus, 1758). The sequence continues at coordinate 8,700 of JAAAKL020013413.1, forward strand.
CAGAAATATCATAGCGTTTTTGTTAGACATTATACATTACCCATTTATTTTCAACTCGATACATTGAGAAGATAAGTAAGAAGTAAAGAGAACGTAATCTTAATATGCCCCGTATTCTTGCTTGGAAAGCAATACTTTCGGAAGATAGAGATAGAGAGCTCTGTGTCCAATTAACACAGGTTTACCACAATCCTGGATAGTTTGCATGGTATTCCAAAACGGCTGCAATATAAAGATTTGCTTACAAATTTACTATTTGTCGTGTGAACCGTGATAGCATTAGAGTAGAACGTTTTGACGTCAACATTAAAGATAAACTACCTCTATCAATCTGACTTAGGAAGACAAGAAGATATTCTAAGCTGCTGATTTTTTAGATGAATAAAAACGAAAAGGACCCAAAACGACTAAGCCATGCTTGAAACAGTTCCGGATCAAAGAGATACAAAGACTGACGTTAAAATATAATCGATCTACAACAATAATCGGTCTAGAACAGCAGAGGAACACTTTGATGTATTTTATACAAATAAACTTATTTTTCTGCTAGTCAAGCTAGCCTTCTTCAGAGTTATTATTCATTATTTTAGTCTAAAATACTTGTGATGCTTTCCATTTTTGGCTCTTTTTAAATTCTTTCTTCAATTAATCTGCAGGCTTTGGGCTCTTTTTCTTCCATGTTGCTGATTAACAGTTTAAAGGTTTTCGAGGCATGTTAGGTCTTTTAGTGTACATCGTATATATTCTGACGGGATTTTATGCAAGTGGACGACAACTCGTACATCAAACTTCATAAATATAAAAAATGGATCAAACAGCACAGCAATGGCAAAGAGGAGAAAAGCTGGAATTACTGCAAAGTAATTGGTCAGTACACATTGTAATACGAGCCATCTTTTGACATAGACTCGATCTCATTTCCATGAAAGGCAGCCTTCTCTCAAAACTGTACAGTGAGTTTAGGCGTCAGTTTGTTTTGTGCTACTAAAATGTAAAGGTATCAGACGTGGTGAAAGTTGAGAAGAAGCTAAAACTAAGAACTGCCTTCTGAAGAACATACATGCGATTCAGAAAATTGACGAGCAAGATAAATGTGTGCAAATCCTTCTGAAAAAGCTCTTTAGCCACTCCACGAAGATGTGAATATCAGACCATTTTTTACTTTCACAAGTGTTTCCCTTGTTTCAAATATAACGTATAAATCTCACCATGACCAATAGCTTGGAAAGTGTTGGGCTTGTTTATCGACGAGACAATAATAAGCTATCAAAAAATAATGCTTTCTGGAAATCCAAGAAGGCTCATAATAGAGATCACTATTAGATTCAAATATCAAAGATGTTCGATGTATCGATCGAACAAGCTAAAAAGTTAACGCAATCAAGAAATAGCTTGGACACATTGGTGGGTCAGCAATTCAACGATTTAACCCCCAATGCGACCAAAGTGATCATTGGAGGAGTCGTCAGGACACTACAAAACCAGATCTGAGTAAAAAAAACCTCCGTAGGTAAGATGGTATTTTGATTTGTAGGCTAGCTGCTTACATCACGAGAGATAATTTTGCACAAGAGTTGCATCATAAGCTAATTAAATTTTACCCACTCAGACAAAAATAAGAGTCATGTATATAACTTTAGAAGATCGGAAATCTTTAATGATGATTTATTTTAATATCTTCTTCTAAAACACAAGTCAATGTTTCCCACCACTTAAGCATTGTTTTGCGACAGGTTTTCAGCAAACTCTCCTTTCCCTGAGTATGTTTATATTTGGTGTCAGCGCTCGCAATTTCTTTGTAACTTGAATCCGGAACACGTGATATAAGTGTTTTAATAACTAAACTAATAAACATTGTTCATATTTATTATAAAACAACACCCTTCACACTTTACGTTTTGAGATAAAGTTTTTCGTTATCTGTCACCTGTACTTCGCTTCTGCTGTAAGCTTTTAGTTGTTGTGCAACTTTCAACTACATTGAGAGCACTTAGCAATAGTTCAGATACTTTCCAGGAAAGAAAAGTATTTTAAAAGATCTAAAAGACTATAAAATAAACATGTTGTGCTTATATACCAATTTTTGTCAGAAGCATTGATGAAAGTAGCTAAGATGACAAAGTTGTACTATGAAGAGTAGTTACCTCCTTGCCCCCCTGTAGTTTTACTACTACCTAGACATTGGTTAAGTCTTGGGCACGTGATTAATTATTTAACGAAGGACAGACTACAATTAATAATGCGTAGTAGGTCAAAATGCCCCATGACGACTTTCCAAACCTTTTTGTGTCGGTAAAACCTTTTCAGAAAGCTTTACCGTTGCTCTAAGAAATGTCAATAAGCTTTAAAAAATAGCGTGGCGGGTATTCTAGTGTTTGCAAGCACGAAACGAAGTTGTTTCGTCACGAAATACAAGTCGTGACATTTGCACTACAGTTTTGCTTGAAAACAAATCGCTCCTTAAAGTACGGATTTTGCGAAAGTGAATTCTTGACTCGTAAAGTGGGGAAAAGTTCTGCGCTCTTAAAGTCTACTCTAAAAAATTGATTGAAGTATCTGATGTGATAATCTTTCCTAGAAAGGTTTTCATTCATGTGTTTGAGAGCACTGTCGTTAGCTCGATTTCTTAATCCTTGAGCAAAGAAACTTATGAAGATGATACATTTACATCTGCCTCGTTATGAGCCACAGAAGTCTCATTTACAGTAGCAGATTTATAATATATCATCAAGGAATCCGTGTGTTTGATAACAACGTCTATTCTTTTGTACACTTATAATAGTTTCACTTAAGCACGGCTGCTGATATAAGCTTTACACAAACACAACGTGTCATTATCCACCCTAAAATGTTAATCCGTGAATAGTGACTTGAGATAACCCCTTCTTGTCATTTCTTATTTGTTTACTTTGTTTATGTTGACAGACTCTAGCATAACAATATACGTAAACACCACTAAAGTACACATGAAGCCAAAAAAAACTCATTTCGATCATTCCAATTGGAAAGGGAGTACCTCAAATGGTGTACCACCTTCTGCGAATGACTATTGAAGACACAAGTTTTGTTCTCCATGATTCCACCAACTAATCCATAATTCTATATATTTTTTGAATCAGAGGTGACTTACAAATTTAAAGCATTTTTGTTGATTTATTCTGTTATCGACAACGGTCTATTGATCTTGGAGTTGTTTCATAAAAAGAGATCAGCAGGAGGACGCTTTTCAGGCACAAGTAAAACCAAGGTCATATCAAGACTATTTTGCCAGGGGGTGAGAGAATTGACTGCTCACTAGTTTTAAAGGTGGTCTTCCAAAAGACTTATATTTAGAAAAGGATGGACTTATTAAAGTTCCAATATTGAGTAGTACTGGACTTTATTTTAACGAAAAATGCACCTTTTATTGTTATTTTTTATTCCGGATTAGAGTTAGGTATCTCAACAAGTTTATGCATTATTCAAAATAAACAGCAAGGTTTCGCATCATATAATTTTCAAGAAGTCATTATTTGTTTTACCTAACACATGGTAGGTGGTACGTCAAGGCTTAAAGCTAACTTTTGTGCTGGATAGAGTTTTGAGTAAGATAGTCTCTCATGGACATCGGGATCTCATTTCTAGCCGTTATAAATGGGGAAATACTCTAGAGCAGGGGTTTTCAACCTTGGGGTCGCGTCCCCAAGCTGGGGACATCGAAAATTTTTTGGGGGACGCGATCATCATTTAATCGCAAAAAATGTTGATAATTTAGCTATAAACATTGATTTTTTTCCACACAATTA